>JAIZAY010000072.1:0-155931 GCA_029531755.1 Holothuria leucospilota | reverse complement strand
TTAACTCTTTTTTATTTCTGCAATGGTCGAGTAACATCTCATTTGTAAGTTTCCTTTAACTTGTACGGAATTACGTGATACCTGGTCTATCAGTATCAGACATTTCAGGAGTATGACGAAAGATTGGAAGGAAATCATTAAAACAGGGTTGTTTTGTTCTCTATCTGACTCCAGTTAAACGGTTTAATAATTTACAGGGCGGTAGCCTGCGGGCAGGAGGGCAATTGCCCCCTAAGATTTCTAAAACGAAAATGAAAGTTGGCCTACTTGAGAAAAAAAATACTAAAATGCTGAAAATGTTACTGTCCAAATTATGATTTTTAATAACCTGGGAAATTGCATATGAGTGTTCCCCAAATTTTCCCCGAACCCCCGACGTGGATGCATTCTTAGGCGGGTTTCTCCTCCTGAAGAATGAGCCATCTTTATCCTACAGGATACATAGATTGAATACACAGCATGTACGCTAGCTTAAGATAAAATAGCCTATGATTACTTTTAATAATTAGCTAAACTCAAATGACCTGGTAAAGAAACTTCTAATTTTACAGAAATAATCAGTCGCCGCAAATTTATTTTGAGACAACAACTTAATCTCCCAAATGTCCTGTTATTTCATTTCAAGTGTCTTCCTTGGTATGTAATGACATAAGTTTTTCATGCTTAAGGTAAACCAAGGAGTTATATGACTTCCTCACATTGATGAGAAATGCTTTGTTTCCTTTGTTTTTTCAGTCTGTTGTGCTGACCTTGAAGTAAGTAGGGGTAAGACCTCCTCATGTGGAAAGTAAAGTTTGTAAAATTCCTATGCCTCTTATGCAATAACATTCGGATACCATGTGATTGTGAAGGAGAAAATTGGTGTAAAGTTTAAAGAAAAACAAAAGACTGCTCATTAATGTGAGACTATGACATCATGTGTGCTTGACTCAAGTTCACTTAGTGTTGAAAATGCGACAACTTTAACTGCCAATATTTTGAGAACCATACATTGGATTTCAATGAACATTTCATCAGAATGCTTAGAATAAATACCCCTCTAAAATATAAAATCTTGATTTGAGCTTAGACTCTTCTATCTTTTAAAATCTAAAAATGTGTCATCCCCCTCTCATCTGACAGACACTTCGACCGAACATTTTCTTGCAGGCTTGCACTACGGCTACGAGCCAATGCGATGGTGGTTCCCCAGTGGCGTACTAAGAGCGCCAGGGGAAGACCGCACCGCGTACCAGCCTTGCACGGATGCCATGCCACAGCCGAAAAATTCAATACATAATTAACATTTAGATCGTATTATCAGTCCACAGCTTTCCGAAATATAACACCATTTTAGATCTCGGAAAGCTTAGAGCAAGAAAAATTTCTCAAAGGGTAGAGGTGTAATCCGTCCCCTGAGGCAATATCCTTGCACCGTTGGGCCTTCCAAAATAGAAAAAATTACTAAATAATGAGGGTTTCTCAACATATAATCAATTCAATATGTCAAGAAGCTTAACCAAAGATAGCTCCACTTTTCATTCAAGTCACCTTACAAAGACAAAAATTTCTCAAAGAGTATAAAGTGTCATGTATAGAGTGCCACCCCCTTCTGTTAGAGAATCTCCTGACTTACGCCCAACCAAAGTAGCAAGAATATCACTAAAAAGACAAATTGAAAAGAATTAAGCAGGTCAAGGCTTTGCAAACGAAAGCACAGTTTTGTACTTAAGCCAGGCCTTTTATGTATCCCCAGCAGCCGAATAAAAATCATTACTGAAGATAAAACAAAAAAGGCTAGATCTAAATTTTCTAGATGGGGACGTTGTCTGAGGAGCTAATGTCATGGGTGTGTATTTTTTGATCAGCTATGGTAGTTTTGAGCTGCTGTCTAAGATATCGTAGGCTATGGGCGAAGGCTGTGTCCATTAACATTTTGCTATTCCCTCCTACCATGAGTGACTGTTCAGATCTGAATTACTTAAGTTTCGTAGAAGGTTGTCTCTTATAATGAGTGTGCTACAAGTAGGTCTGGAGCCCTTCGTCTACATCGTAGAACATTAAAACTTGATGAGAGCATGGAGGTGCCACCCCGTCCCCCATGATGACAGTAACCATCTCATGATTTTTACTCCAAAGAGAGCAGTCCAAAAGGGGCCAGGTATGTTTTATTCTTAAGAAAATAGGTAGGGTGGAAAAAATACAAGGTTCACTAAACAGCACGTGTAAACGCCTTTCTCATGCGTGCTATCTCAGACAACAGCTAAAGGGGGCTGCAGTCAAACGTTTGATTTACTAATATGACAACGGATAAAACTAACTGAGATTGCTTTTTCCATGCAGGGAGGACACGGTTTCTATTATTTATTCATATATTAAAGTAGTACTAGGGTAAACGAAACACAGGATCTTTAAAGGAGCTTGAAGCAGGCAGAAGTGATACAATAGCCAGGTGCGCATCCATACATTTCGAAAAAGGGGGAGGGGGAGGGTTGAAAGCCCCCTTGAATATTCTCCTAGGTTAACAGTATGTTAATTTTTGCGTATTTGTTATTGCTGATGTGGCGAAAAGGGGGGCTGAGGCCGGGAAAGGCCCCCCTTGGATCCGCGCCTGATAGCTTCACATTAATCGACAAAATTTCAGCAACAAACCTTATGCCTTGGTAGAGGGAATAAATGGGAGGCACGAGGCTTCCGGTTTCCAATTCCTACGCTCATATGTTACTCATATACCAGGGTCAAAGCAATGGATTAAAAATGACATCCCCCTGCTTGATGTAAGTTCACTTGAGTTACAAAAGAAGTAGATTTATCTGTTAATATCTCGGAAAACTGGAAATGAATGAAAAACTTTACCCATGCTGGGATTCTGGACCAGCATGAAATTTTGCTATCGGATCGAATCAACACTCCATCGTTGATAGCAGTCAAACTGCATACGAACCTAGGCTGTTATCGTGTTGCCTTATTGCCCTTGGATTACATAAACATAGGAGATTACGTTATGCATGCAGAACTTTACACCCTAACAAGAGACAGCGGTGCTCCAGTGAGTCCCCCCAATGAAGCCAAGGAAGGGGAGGGTTCCTGATCCAACATCCAATAAAAGCTTGTTTTTAAGGTGGACTACGTGTGCTTAAACTCTTAACACTATTTAGACTACTAATTAAGCAGATTAACCAATAGTGAACAATCGATCATTTTTATACTGCGACATACAATTACTTAACTTTTGCTTTCCTACTAATTGTCTGCATTTCCATAAACGTTGTCATGAAGAATTTTTTTTTATTGGGGTTGGGGGGGGGGGACCCTGCTAGACATAGCTTTTTGTAATGCTAGGCCTTCGCTTTTAACTCATTCCAGGACGGAGATTTGTAGTGAGCTGAATAATTATTTCGGGTGCAATAAACTGGTTTTAAATAGCATACCTTCCTTTCTTAATTTCTGAAGCATGATTGTGTTAGGCAAAACAGACTAAGTTCCCTATAAAATGGTCGTTCCAATTTGAAGGACTTTACAACGGCCTTGCAATAGTTGGAATTCTCCAGACAGGCATGAAGGATACTTGGCATTTGACTTTTATAAAATAACTTTTACAGACTTATGGCTCGCCATACAAAGGACTGAAGCTAGATGACCTCTACTTTCAAATAATGTCTTCAAATATGGAAAGATAAATGTGTTAAAATGGTTAAACTGAATCTTCACAGACCGATACAATTGAATCCCCAAAATCTCAAAGTTGTCGATACAGTTTCGTTCCGGTACAAAAAACTTGATAACTCACTGGTAGTGTTACGACCAGGGATATGTACACATACAGTAAGTTTTTTTGATAAATAAAACGTCTAATACAATTAAACGAAAATTAAAGGCAAGGATATTACACGAAACTCACAACGTTTTTACCGGCACTTCTGGATTTCGAGCTGGCATTTACGGAATGAAGCAAAGCTATGCGATTTATTCCCATGTAAATTTATTTTCTACTTTTTAGTAGTTACGTTCCGCATAATCTCCGGTCCTGTTCGACGGTTAAGATAAAGGTAGCTTGCTACTTACTGTTTCAGTGACTTACAGCAACTTACTCGCTACTCGGCTTTTAGCTAAACTTATGCGTAGTATCTGTTTGTTTCAGCCAGTCTAAAAAGGACCACGAATGACAGACCCGTGGTGCAGAGTCTGAAGGTCAAAAGGATGGTCACTTTTAGTCTAAGTTATCCCTTGGGGAGCAGAACTCCATCGGTAGTAACGTATGGTTTTCACCCTTCGAGAATCCCGGGTACTTTGGAAAAGTATCTTTCGTATTATCTCATGTAACATTCGTCTGTCAGTTTTACCTTCCAACACATAAGACAAATTTTACAACTATATTCCCAGCATGTATCTGTAGATGACTAACATGAAGAAAAGGAAACATTGCTATGACTTGTATCCAAATTAAAACTATTACATACTGTTTTAAGTAGTTGCCTTTCACATCATCTAATTGTAATAATATTCTTCTGTCAGTTTCAACTTCCAACACTTATAATGAATAGACCCCCCTAAAACGGTCAGCGTTACTCTCACGGCAAGGTGCAGAAGGTGCACCCAATGACTATCATGTGATGTACACACCAACAGATAATTTGTTAAAAACCTCGAAACACGTTAAAATCAGCAAATTAGTTTGAAACGGAAGCGACTGGCAATAGTTAGGAAATGGACTTAATTTTAAGACTGGCCCTCAATGGTGTAGCAGGCGACAGGGTTTTGTTTCACTGTGATCCTGCATTCCTGCTAGAAACGGCTTAGCTTTTATAAATCAAAAGAACAACATTAAAAGAGATTATTATCGGCAACTAATTGGGTTCAAATATTTTTTGCAAATTTATCTCAAGCTAGTACAGTACTACTTTCGTTGTAAGAAACAGCTAATGATTTAACTATTCGGTGTGTCCGTACAGTACGCTAACCTTAACTAGAAATGGTAATCTTATATTGGGTTAACGTGATTGTCAGTTTCACCCTTTGCAGAAATCCATTAAGAGAACTCAAGAATTTGCACTTTTCTTCGAAGCTTTAATTGCGAAGGAATTTTACTAAAGATCACTATCTTCCATTGATCAGGTCAATTCTAGGAAAAATTTTGTGTCATTCCAGTGTTAATGTAAACAGAAAATTATTTTGCCCAAAACAGTTTTGCAGGGTTCAAATGTAATTCCCTCTCCAAGTCTCAACCTCTGAACTAAATGTTGTCCTCGGTTAAGTCTAGAGTATTTTCAATGATATTTAAACTGAAATGAGTAGGCCCAAAGACAATAAGTTAATTCAACGAATTATTCGTTGCTGTTTTATATTGTGAGTTTTGAAATACTGGCTACATAACATGAACAGTTGAGTTTACGAAAGTATCTTTATATGCACCACCTATGGCAAGCCGAATGTTCAATAAATAGATAATCCAAGATTATTCGTCGAGAATCCAAGATTATCTGTCGAGAATCCAAGATTTTTGACCGATAATCTTGGATTATCAGTCGATAATCGAAGATTATTAATGATAAACCAAGTTTATCACGAGATAATCCAAGATTATCAAAATAACTTGGACTATTGATGGCCAATCCAAGATTATCCACCGATGATCCAAGATAATCAAATTAATTCGGTATATCAGTCGAAAATCTTGGATTATCTAATGTTTTTAGTGTACCCCATTCGATAAACTTGGATTATCGATTGATAATCCAAGATTATCGTCGATAATCCAAGATTATCGACTGATAATGCAAGATTATCGACTGATAATCCAAGATTATCGACCGATAATCCAAGATTATCAGTCGACAATCCAAGATTATCGGTCGAGAATCCAAGATTATCACATTCACTTTGATAATCCTGGTTTATCTGTTGGCAATCCAAGATCATCGTTTGATAATCCAATATTATCAAAAATTATTTTGATAATCCAAGATTGTCGGCCGAGAATCCAAGATTATCAATCAAAAATCGTGGATTATCTGGCCAAATGTGCAACAAAGTGATATTCCAAGATTTTCGAGAGATAAACCAGGTTCGACGAGCCGAATGTTCATTAAATATATAATCCAAGATTATCGTTCGAATATCCAAGATTATCAAAATAATATTGCCTATCGGGCGACAATCCAAGATTGTCTGGATAAACCTGGATTTTCATTTGATAATCCAAGATTATCAGTTGATAAACCTGGTTTATCATTGATAATCCAAGATTATCATGAGGTAAACTTGGTTTATCATAGATAATCCAAGATTATCGACTGATAATCCAATATTATCAGTCAAGAATCTTGGATTCTCGACCGATAATCTTGGATTATCGACCGATAATCTTGGATTATCGACCGATAATCTTGGATTTTCTATTTATTGTACATTCGGCTTGCCATAACCACCTCAATAAATGAAATGATGTTTTGCTTTAAATGAAATGATGTCTTGCATAACAGAAAATAAAAGACGCAAACGATCATAATGTGACCCGACGACAGAAATATGTGTAGGCTCCCGTAAAATTCAATCTATCTATAGGGTGTCTTGAACTTGAACGAACACAAAATTACAAAGCTATCGGTTCTTACATTAGTGGAGAAAAAATGTGTTAGGCAATTCTCTCGTTATTGTAAGTGCCTCAGCTGATTTCAAATATTCAAGATTAATCAATGTATATTTAAATACCCTGTATAATAAAAAGCCTAGTCCAAGGCGTATATTTTGTTTCATGAAGGAAAAATAATAAAAAAAAAAACAAACTTGTAAATAGAAATAATATGGAATGTGGCTAAAGGTTTTCTAACCGGCCGGAATAATTGGACCTTCATTGAAGTTTTCAGATGGTGAAAAGTGCCAGTAGGAGTTTCCATGTATTTGTGTCCTCCTGGTATTCTTTTGGCAGTTTTGAGAAATATTGAAGCAGTGGTAATTGTGCATTTACATGTCTTCAATCTCGGTAATCCTATCTTCAAGGGCAGTGCTTGAATGTTTTAGTAGCTATTGAACAAAAGATTTAATCGAAGCAGGGTCACTTTACTCAGATATTGTTCTTTGGTTACGCTTGATCTTGTATGTAACAGGGAGAAGATTTGCACTACTTTACAAAATTACATCTTTCATTTTTTCTACTTAACTCCCGATGCAATCTACTTCCCATTAGAACAAACTTAAAATGTTACTACACTATACTGTTGGGTTTGAAAAACAGTTGTAAGGCAGTCAATGCAGCATATGAATAATGACGTCGTGAGTTCTCATAGATAGCAGCCCTTCAGCACACGTGGCAGAGATAATGATACGTGGAGTGTGGAGAATCAGCAACTGTGCTTCGTCTTTGGTATTTGGTGGTTCAACTACGATGGTAGTGATTTCGGAAGGAATGTCGTACTACACGCTCTTTATAATGAGGATTATAAAGTATTATAAAGAAAATCCTGTTTGGAGACCTTCGTGGGAATCAAGATTTCATTAAACACACAGCAACAAAATTAACAATGACAGGAATAAAATGAATATGATTCAATTTCGAACCCATCAAACCCATCCAATGTAAACGCTAATTTGTAACTTTACTTCGATTTTCATCAGGCCTCCCTAACAAATATAACTATATATGAGGAGGCTGATGGGCGGAAAGAATTTATCATAAAGTTAATGTTGTCCAATAAAGCTAAGTGTGTTATCAAACATGTGATTACAAAAGCGCCCTTTGACCCTGATGCGAGTAATGATGAATATCAGAAACTTCGGTCATGAGTGTACTAGGTAAATAAAAATATCGAACATCAAACTTTTGCAAGAAATTTCCTGAAGTGTTTTATCTCTTGTTTTTGTTTTGAAATAAGAAATATCACCACGAAAACATATTATACTTGGGTTCGTTGTTTTCAGGGATAAAAAACTTAGTGGAAAGGCATGTCAAATATGGCAAGAAATCACTTGAACACTGTTTATTGTGATTTCCGATATGCAGCGTGATAAAATGTTGTAACTGAAAAAATATCACTGTGGGATAAACAAAGTGCAAGCGCTGTAATGTATGGTGTACTAACATATGGGTCCTAGTATTTTACTACTCCATCATGAATACTACAACGCGAGGAGTGTAGGACAAAGTAGAATGTGCATCTTTTGATGTGTTACAGTCAGGGCTGGATAACTCGAGTCCGGTCTCGAGTCCCGATTGCGTTGACTCGTGACTCGGACTCGGCGATTAAGACTCGGGCTGAGACTTGGAGTCGACCGACATGACTTGGGGACTCGTGCCGAGACCGGGTACGAGACCGACTATTTTTTTCCCACGACCGTAAACCTCAGGTCGGAACTGCGCGAAAAATTTTTTGCTGTAAATGTCATTACGTGTAATATCGTTGCTTCATATTACCTACAGTGCATTAGTCAGTGTGCAGTATGAATAGTGCACACGCGGAATATATCGACTCAGTCTCAGGCCTCCAAGGATAGTATGAAGAAAGCACGAGTCCAGAATGTTAAACATAACGTCCATTGAATTGCACATGTGAACCTGTAATAAGCATTCAGTGATCAAATATCTGGAGAATTTACCTTCAGGTCTGAGCATGGTTTAATGTTACTTGTATCCAACAACGTGTACCAGACGCATAGGCGTAGGAGGCGGGGAGGGGGCTAAGGGGCTGCAGTCTCCCAACCAAATATTTTTGTGAAAATTCGGACAATGTGCTGAAAATTTGTAGGGCACCTACTGAAAGAAAAATAATGCAATTAATGATGTAGCTAAAGATAATCAATAGTTTAAAACTTCCTTGGTAATTAAAACAGTATTCTGATTTGAATTGCACCAGCACCTATGTATTCGGAATTTATTCACCAGTATGTTTTCAATGGTTTAACTTAAATTATGATTCTCAGTGGTGTATTTATGGGGCCAGTGGGCCATGCCCCCCTCACCGATGTCTAGTTTTCTAGTTCCCAACTTACCTAAATTTTTTTATACAAATTTTACTTCAAAGGTAGCATATGTGGCACCAGATTGCATGTAAGGACACCTATTTTCAAACATTTTCAAAGGGGGAGGGATGCCCGTCCCCTTAGACCCCTCCCCCTAGCCGGCGATCACACAACATAATGCATGTCCCCATAGGTGGGACTACGGGGGGCAAGCAGGGGTACTTACCCCCACTTTTTTCCAGAGCTTAAAAACAAAAAAATACTAAAAAATGAAAGAAAGTAAGCGAGACCAGAGAAATTATGAGAGAATTTCCAATAGCCTATTGTGATTAAATTTTGCAAATGTTTAAAGAAGGAAAATATCAATATCAAAAACCATTCAATTGCTAGGAAATTTTTTCGGTGCACTTCGCGCTCACCTCCAGAAAAAACTGACTAATACAGTTAAAAATTTTGTCTTGCACCGTAAAATTTCTTTCCTCCTAACTGCCCCACTATTGTGACTTGAAGCTCTGAAATAAGGGTCACTGAAAGTACTAATGTACGTCATAAAATGCACCATGGTCCATGCAGACAAAGTCCCATACCCTGCCCATGTAAATGGAACCGCAATTCTAGAAAAAATATCTGAGTGCTTCGCATGAGCCTTGTATAAATTGATGTCTCACTAATACTTCTGTACTGCTGAGCGTAGGAAAACTTTGGTGGAATTGCCTCGTTATTACTTCCTGTGGGACAGCTTGACTAAATAACCATTTCCAAAACCCTCGCTACACCTCTCTCTGTATACTTTCCTCACCGACTACCACCATCCACAGCAACTTGACTAAAAGTTACTATCTTAAATTTGCGATCACCATGTGAAAACTGTTTCATTAGCATTTCAAATTACACCACCGGGAAGCAAGATTTTCTCAAGAAATGGTTCAGAATGGCCGCAAAAACCGTCAAATTTAAGAAAGATTTCTCTGGAAGGACCCTAGGTTCCCATATCCTGCGCTATGGAAAGAACAGACACCTGGGAAAGGAAGGACCATTTTTATGCCATAAAAATACTGCATTTAAAACTAAAGAAAAACAATGGGCTACAATTAAATGTCTCAACGCTGATTTCTTCTGCGCGCTTCGTGCGCACCCGTTTTAAATATTACTTCGCGGTTTCGAGGTTACTTCCAGTAGAACATCCTGCTTTTGATAGCTTTGCACAAACTCTTCTATTATCATTGAAACCATCAATGCCCCCATGGCAGTATGCAGCGTAGGGGAAGTTCCCCCTCCCCCAGAAATTTTCAAAGCAAAATTTTATCACCATCCATCTGTGTAAATTTACCGACTCTGACTCCGACCGATTGTTTAGATGCAAGTTGTACGACACGGTGCCATTTTCGGTACCGTTATAAGAGACAGGCGCTTAGCGAAGGGGGCAAGAGCTCTCTCCTTGAGGATACTTTTCTTTCTTAGCGTTTCTTTTACTCATATTACTAAAAAGTATAAAAAAATGCAATTTTTTCAGCGCTCTTTGCTCGCACCCATTCTGAATTCTAGATCTCCCGTTCTTAAAATCATTGTTCCAAAGCCCCTGGAGACCCTCACAATAATCCATTCTCCCCTACTGCCTCAAGCCCTCAGCATTGTCGATCCCCTATAACTGTTAGTCTCATGGAGTAAGAATATAACTGGAAAAAGTCAAATTGTGATTTTTGTGGTAGGCCTATGTTAATTGCCCACCTTATGTCATTTGAAGCTGAAGCTAAAATACATCATTTTAATGCCTACAAGTTCGTAAATACCCAGAGCTTCAGGGGGCTTCTTCCCCGGACTCCGGCCCCTGGACCCCGCCAGGGGCCCTAAGGAGGGCCCCTGGACCCCATGTCGTTAAGGACCGCGTGTTTGGTCTAGCGGTAGAGCATCCGCCTCTCACGCGGAAGGCCCGGGTTCGATTCCCAGGTCGAGTCATACCAAAGACTCTAAAAATGGAACCTACTGCCGTTGTGCGTGATGCTCCGCATAAGCAATGGAGTAGGGAAAACAAGCCAGTGAGCCACAACTGGAAAAAAGGTCGTGGCCGGCTCGACTTGAACCAATGGGTTGTAAACTGGGCCGTAAAACTCCAACTAACTAACTAACCCATGTCGTTAATGGGGAGCCCTTCGAGCTCCCGCTGCGCCTTCGGGGCCGTTTGACAGTCCACCCGGCTTTTCCCCCCACTTTCAGACATCAAATCCCGCCCCTGCATGCCCCCACCCCTATGAGAGAAATCCTGGCAACGCCACATATTTTTATCATTATTATTGTAACGACCTCCCTCCAAATTATAACCAATATGGAAAGAAAGTAATACGGCAAATGATTGTATGTAATTGGCAGGCGTTGTGATAACCGATGCATGCCTATAGATATGTACACTAACATGTTGAACGCACATGGAGCACGTGGAAATTTTGGGTTACATCCCCCAACTCTCTCTTAAACTTGGGCTCCTACGCCTATGACTAGACGGATTTCGAAATAAGATATTGCGTCCAGCCTGTCCAGGGCCCTAGTACTCAAGCTTTGCTTCAGACCTGGGGCAAATTTGAGGAGACTACGAGCTGATTAACTTGTTCAACTTGCTATACAATGACAAATCATGTATTGCAACATCAAATCATATCAGACTATCATTTAAGCATTCAACATTTACCATGTGCTCCTCTCACAAAGCTCTTCGTACCTGAAATACTACTTAGGGCAACTCGGTCTAAGTCTGAAGAAATCAATCCCAGGGGTTATTTTCAAAAAACAATACCAATAGTCCATGAGATTTTGGCAATAACCAAGGAAAATCTTGGGGCGTCTGTGGGGAAATTGCAGCAAAGAACAAATTTTGTGAAATGTCCTGGAATTTCCCCAAAATACTTCCGATGGGGAGGGGAGTGA
Organism: Holothuria leucospilota; assembly: GCA_029531755.1. Taxonomy (NCBI): domain Eukaryota; kingdom Metazoa; phylum Echinodermata; class Holothuroidea; order Aspidochirotida; family Holothuriidae; genus Holothuria; species Holothuria leucospilota. Next base: position 144,078 of record JAIZAY010000072.1, on the reverse strand, counting down.
ATTTGAATTATATGGGTTATCGGGGATGGGGTGGGTGCGTTCAGGTAACCACTGCCGTCTTTTATATACCAGGCACGGATCCAGGCTGAGCTCAGGGGACTTAAGCCCCTTCTCTTCATAGCCATGAATCTTAAAGTAGTCAATTTGTGGTGTTGGAATAAAGTAAATAATTCAATTTCATGATATACGGTAACGGTATAAACTAGAAAGCTAGAAAAGCTGATTTGTTTTCTCTTTGTGCTCTCCGCGTGCAGTAAAGCATTGCTGTGCTCTTCTATTGTTTGTCAGCCCCTTTTTTGGAAATTGTAAATTCGTGTCTATCCGTCTATGTTCATAAGAGAAAATTCAGCGGTCTCTTGTTTTGTTAAGTTTACTTATTGTTTGGAAGTATGACCATCTTTAATATAAGGGGAAGGAATAAAGGCTTGAATAATACTATTTCATTGTAGTTCTCGTCCTCGCACTCAAAACAAAACAAGTTCACTTTTCACAGGGACTCGGTGACTCGGACTCGGACATTAGGACTCGGACATTAGGGCTCGGACTCGGATACCAGGGACTCGACTCCAGCCCTGGTAACAGTATGGATTAATTTAAAACCAAAGCAGTACTTATTTTCAGTCTGATCCATAATAGAAATTGTCGACTTGGAGAGCTTTCCTCAAGTAATGGTGTTCGATTCAATACATACGGACAGCACGATCATGGATTTTGACTTAACTGGAAGCCATAATTACAACATCGTAGCTGTCCTGGTAACCATTAGATTCGAACGCTGAGGGGCCCTGTGGGTCTACAGATGTACAGAATAATTCGCAAAGCACACAAACTATTCACGTTACCCCTTATGTGTTTCCAACACGACTATCTACCTTACGGTCCACCAAAGACAAAGGTTGAACGAATATTAACATGTCTTGTAAGATATGCCTGATAGTTACGGATACATATTTATCAAAAAATTAAACCCCAAATAAGAAGTAGGAGAGGGGAAAAGAATGTCCCATTAGGGTAAGCAAACTTGTAAGGAGGATTAGGTTGTTCCATGAGGTGGTCTTACAGCATTTAACAATCTAAAAGATTCTTCACGAGCGGTTGTGCCAGGGTCGTCAATGAATATTTAAGCTACTTTGAAGGAAATCACCCACTCCGTAACAGGATATCATGAAAGATAAAAATTCTGGAGACTTCTAACCCTAACCTTTCCTCATGTCTCTACCTAACCTGGAGACATAATAATGCATGTCTCGAGACATAAATGTGACACCTTACAAAACAAAAAGTAAGGTTTGGTGGGGAAATACGTAGGCACATCACCGTTGATGACAACGGCATCACTACTTGGCGAAAGACAACTACTGAAATAGTTTTACTCTTGAAACGTCCCGATGGCGTTGAAACCAAAACCGGATCAGAGGATCATCAACCCAGAATGTAGATAATTCGTGTGATCGGATTTAGATTGAAATGATCGAGTCTGGAGCTGGTCCGCCAGCTGGACCATTTAGCCCTATAATGTAAGGTTCGTATCTTGTCTCTTGTTCTTGTTTTGAAATGAGAAACACATCCCTGAATAGATATTGTACTTAGGTTTGTAGATTTCAGGGATAAAGAACTTCATCAAAGTGCAGTAAATATGACAAGAAACCACTTGACCACTGTTCATAGTGATTTCACATATACAACGTGATAAATTGTTGTAACTGAAAAAATAACACTGTGGGATAAACGAAGTGTAATCGCTGTGCTACGGCTAGGTACAATACACAAAACCGAAATAGCGAAAAGATTCAGAAGAATGAGATTAAGATTTCAAACTGATTATTATTTAACCCCCCTTTTCCTTAATTTCTACAAAATAAAGTAAAATTTTCACTTAGGCCTATATTTGCAATATTTAATCGGTATGCTTATCTCTAGTCTTTGCTCGGCAGAGGCACTCGTACCAGGATCGTCTTCAGTGGCGTAGCTAGATATTTTTGTGGGGGGGGGGGGCAAAAGCAAAAAAATTCCGACAGATTATTATCTTGAAGTAATGATGTACTGTCTAAGCGTAGCGCCATCATCATCTGGCGTGTAGCGAGCGGAAAAAAATTAGATTAAAATATCTTCGAGATTGCCTTAAATGACACTTCCAGGCCTTGTCAGTAACCATTTCGATGTGTAATTCTGCTTAAAAACATAAGAAGTGTTGTACATAAACCAAGAATATAGTTTTAACTACTAATTTCCGTTGTAAGAATTTTTAATTAAGGTGGTAAAAATTTCCGACAGAGACTACAAATTTCCGACAGAGGCCTTCGGAGGCTTTGTGGGGGGGGGGGCGATCGTCCCCTGCCCCCTCTAGCTACGCCACTGATGGTCTTGGCTCCTCCAAAGACGACGGTGATATCGGCTATTCACAGATAGTGAAGGCTAGGCTGGTGGTCTTGGTACCCCAACGCGATAACGACTTCAGGCTAGGCTATCTGGTCCACACAGTTCAGTAGCAGGCTACAGCAAAGGGCAAAAACGTAGACGTTTGTTATAGGTAAAATACTGTGTTCAGATTGCCTGAGGCTCAATCGATTTACTTTTACTTCGGTCTCCCGAGTAGTGTGTACTCGGTTGGTGTGTCTGTCTCTTCCATATTTGTATGTCAGTTACAGGCTGACGAGAACATTCGATTTTAAGAATGAGGTAGAAGACTTGGGAAGATTCCAGAATACGCCTAAGCAGTTAACACAATGTGCCATGACGTAATGTTCCTCTAACATATACAATCTAGGCCATTTCAAAAGCTCCTCGAACAATCCAGCTGGCGGGAATTTTCAAAGTGACAGAGTTCAAAACCTCTGTTAGCGTCGTGACCTTCTGGTTGCCCTAGTTGGTGCCTCATAACAGCTGTAATGTGTTGTGTGTTATAATATGGGTCATTCGTAGCACTATACTACTCCATCACAAATACTACAACATGAGGAAGGTATAAGACAAAAAAGATTGGTTTGAAATGATCGAATCCGGATCATTTTTATCCAAATTTTTTTAGCTTTGGACTGATAAACATCACCCACCCTTGACATAACATGAAGAGTGTCCCTCATATAGCGATGAGGTGAACTATTACTAAACAGTCGGGAAAACCAAGGAATATATACCCCCCCCCCCACTCCCAATAGCAAACAAATTAAGCGAACGCCAGTCAGTGCCCATTTACCACAGGAGGGGGTCTACAAAGCGATTAATAACTGTTACCTTTCCAAACAAAGTAATTTAACGAAAGCTGAAGTCTGCCAACTTAGCCTCCACCAAGTCCGCTTTCTCATTCCAGGTGAGTGATTCGGGGTCACCATACCAAAACTAAATGCTATTGACTTTAACACCTAGACACTAGAAAAAGTACTGCGCTTTTATCGCTAATCAGGCCTGTGATTTCACTGTACACTACACCGCGTGTAGGATACCTGTATGCAGTGGTGAACGAGAAGTACGTGCACAGGCGCTGTAAGCAATGGAACTGCTTGGGCTTACAGACCTGCAAAAATGTCATATTAAGATTCAGTCAAATCGTTTCAGCTTCTTGGTATTTTTCAGGTCAAAACGTGAATGCAAGAAAAGACTCGATATTATAAACAAAAGGAGAGAAGGAAATTATCGACATTTTACTCACTGATCCTGTTGGACTTTTCTAAAGAACAGTCTGTTGCAGTTGATTAGACTAGTATGTGGAAAAAGTAATTGAGGTTAGCCATTTCTATGTGTTCTTGTTTCTTACATAGAAACGTTCCGTCTGGTTCTGCATGGGATGTAGTATGGCTTGCGCGGGATCTGGGAGCATAAAAAATTTCACAACGCCCACCCAACTACATTCCCGCTGCACACATAAGCGTACGGGGTGGGGGAGGGGCATATGCCTTCCCAATTCGGGCAAAAATAGTGGATCCATTCGGGCAAATGAGGACAGCCAAGAAAATAAATTATGCTCTTTTGCACCTGACACAGCGGTATCAAAATTCGGGCAACTTGGTCCAGAATTCTAAATTCGGGCAAAAATCATCCCTGACCCCCCAGAAATATTGACCCCCGTACGCCTATGGCTGCACATGGCCCTTTTTTGAAGCGTATGATTTGACGCGCTTCATTCCATTTACATGTTCCTGGCAGCAAGTGCTTAGGATTTCTCCGTCAGCGTCTATGCATTTTCAATTGGTGCGTACTAAACCGAAGTGTGTTTGTGTGTACGTAATGCGGCGATAACTATCGTCAGCTCACATAAAATAACGTCTATAAACTCTATGCATTGACGTAACAATCTATTTACCAAACCGAGCGTTACATTAGGAGACAAACAAGGATTGTAATGCATTCTATAGTTTGTGACGGGATTGCCTCAGTTCAGCATTTCGTTTTCCATGGTCCTGTGACGTCGTATGAATACGATCTATAACACTAGCTGCATGTCCTGGTGTCGGTATTTCAAGTAATCTACTTGCACACAGTACTATCCTAGTGATTTGAAAATCCTGGGAAGCTATATTATGTGCTGAAAGGAATATACCAAGATTTCATGTGTTGTGCCTACAGCGGTTGTAGCTTAAAGCACAGACTGTGTTACATTCCAATTCACGCAACAAAAGATGCTTAGAACAGATCGTATTGCACTCATGTTTGTGCGAATGTTGTTAGAGTTATGTTTACTAGTTGCTCATTTCCACATGTGCGCCAACATTTCCTCGAATTTCTTTAAACATACAGATCGTTGTGTTATTTAATAACAGAGAAACTGAAGCTTGAAGTCATGAAAATGGATTGACCTGCTTCTGCGAGGAATACATTTGACCAAAAACTATGCCGTGTTTAGATGTTATCTGGGCAGTGTGGACTTCACTAGTGAAGTTTCCCTAGGATTTTTACAGCATGTACAATAAATCTCAAGATAAGTGTAATACGCTATCTTCTGTTTTCCGAACTCGAAGATCGTAGGATAGAGACGGAGAGCCAAGTCAAGACAGAAATTAAATAAACAAATTAAACATAAGAGGACAGAAACGCCAATGCAATATGTCTCCTCAAATAAATACTCCTGTGATAAGGCCGAAGTAAAAGTTTGGTTGTAAAGAAATAACTCGCAACCGCTTTATTTACATCCATGATATATTTGACTAACACAGTGGCAAGGACCCGTAAATTCAAGGGTCTGTGTGACGTCAAATTTATGTTTATTAACCAAAACTGGTCTAACAACGGTCCATGAATTACAATTTCACTGCCATTCTTGAAAAGTCTTTTCTCCCAAAGTGCAACGTTAGTAGCGTGGCACTGCTTAACCTCGGCCGGAAAGCCGTACTGTAGCCACAGTTGGGCCACCTTCGGCATGCTGTCTCATTGCCGCGGTCAGTTTGCCGTCTTAAAGCCAACGTTGGCCACTAGTTTGCATGCTGCCCAACCCCGTCTTCGGCGGACGACTTTTCACCGCCATCGGTCCACTGGCGGTTAATCGGTGATGTTCCGCTGCCGCCGTTCCACCGTCAGACCGACGGCGGCTCGCCATCAGCTGGTCATGTTTGAAGTCAAGTGCTATACTAACAGGCCGGCAATTGTCATCTACATTTTTGCCTTGGTCCTATGAAACTTTTATCCTCAGAGACTTACATCTGGACTGACATCCTACGGTATATCTTTTGCATCCCTGGTAGATTTGTGCATACGTACATACGCTGAACGTGGACTCATGGAAAAATTTACATAAATCTCTAGATCGCTTAGAATAGATTGCTTTTCTATCTGATGCAGGGTTAAATCAAGTTTTCATGAGACAAGGAGTGAATATTAAAGGCATATGTTTCTGTACGGCATTTCAGAGTACTCTCATTGCAGGGATGTCAGATGCATGCTCGCGATCTAAAAAAGGCAAAGTTAGGACTAATGTTAAGCTTGCAAGCGATATTAACGAACGACAGGGGCGGCGCCAGGGTATTTCGATGGGGGGGGGGGCAAAGCATGAGATGAGTGATCGCCGTCCTGGAGAGGGGTCTCAGGGGAGGGGGTGTCCCCCTCCCATTGGGAAATTTTTTGTTAATTTAAGGTTGCTTAGATGCAAAATGATGATGTCTTTGGTACATATTTTGAACTGATCATATATGACTGGAAAGTTTATAATTTAGTAATTTTAATTTTTGTTTTGGGAAAGATGCTTTTCTGGGGAGGGGTGTCTCCTCCCCTTTGAGAAATTTTTTATTAATTTAAGATTGCTTAGATGCAGAATGATGATGTCTTTGATATAGTTTTTGAACTGATCATATTTGGAAGAAAGTGTTTGTAACTTATGTAATTTAATTTTTGCTTTGGAGAAAGATGCTTTTCTGGGTAGGGGTCTAAGGGGAGGGGCGTCCCCTTTGGAAAATGTTTGGGTATTTGAGGATCCTCAGATGCAATTTGGTGCAACATTTTGGGCAAATTTTAAGGAAAATTACTGCATTTTTTTACATTTTTTACTGAAGAGACAAATAAGGGGTTTTTGGCCTTGGATGCTGGGGCAGAAGCATACTTCAGCCCCTTAGCCCCCCGTCCCCCGCTTCCTACGCTTATGCAATAAGGGAGACATATAATGTTACTTCAAAGTTTAATTCACTTTATTAAATGTTTTTTACATTTCTGTTGTCAAAATGTTTGTTAAGTGATTGACTCATGATACCCCTACATATAAATGTTCACGTTCTAAACTTTAAGTGGTCACATGCTGGGAATGGGGAGACAGTAAATGTTTGAAATTGCCAAACATTACATAACCCGGACAAGGGGGAATACCCATAGACGGAAGGTTCACTTGGTAGAAGGTTCACTAAAGACTGCAGATTCCCCCGGACGAAAATATATTCCGAGTTACGGGTAGGGTTGGGGTTTTGGTTAGATAGAGATTCATGGATTAGGCGTATCCCCTGATGCACAAATAAGCTGTCTGTATTTTTGGTGTAACTTGCAATGATACGCGCCTTTTCTCCAAGAGAGGGAAAACTTTTTGCTCTGTGACACCATATGTGTAAGGTCTCACAATAACTTGCCGTTTGTGGTATCTTGTATTGTTTTAGCTTTACTCTCGGTTCCTGTGCTCTTTTTGTTTGCGCGTTATGTATAATGGCCTTAGTGTTTATGTAATACTAAACCTGCATTCACGTAAACAATGGAGAAAACAGAAAACGTTATGCCTGCGGGGATTGCAAGTTTTAGGTATTTTGTAACGAACAATTTAACTAATATTGTGACAGATGGGTGACTTACTGTAATACCTCACCCCACCCCCAACAAAATTATGTGTCTTAACACGTTTTAGACGATTTTATATTTTGGGTTGAAAAACCATGGGGGGGGGGGCAAATGTCTGCCCTGCCCCCCTGTGGCGCCGCCCTGACGAACGATATTAACTCACGGTCCTTACAGCAGAGAGTTGTTATCCGAATGGAAGAAACACGAGAAGTTTAATTTATGCTCATACTTTTAGACCCTTTTTAGTGTTAAAAGATTACCAACTATTAGCTGGTGATAAGGCTTATAAGGACTTAGGCCATTTATTTAATGATTTCAACTTGATTTCTTTCTCCTTGCCACATCATTCACCTCTAGTAATACTTTAACAAGAGGATTAAATTGAATAATTCTTTGATGTGTAGGTTTGTATACCACCGTCATAGTAATGACAGGGTTTTAAACTCAAAACGGTTGTTTAATAGAACTAGATCAATACAAATTCCCCTACTCCATCTAAAGAGACCATATGTAAATGAGCTAAAAAGACAGAGGCCTAACGCTTTCACAGCATTCTGAAAAGTTTCCTTAAATTTCCTAAAATAACCGGACATAAATCTATGTTCACAATTTTACATAAACCAAGTCGATTTGGTCTCATTTGCGACACCAAGCGACACCAGAGAGACAATATACTTATTTTTCAGGCGACTGGCAATTCTTTGGCAATGAGTAAAATCGCCAGAGTTCTACTCCAGATGTAGCAGACGACAAACTTCTTTGTGTTAACTTTTTAATCCAGCTTAGTGCTTACAGAAATCTTTAAGAGCAAGATAATCGAATGATTACTAGATGACCTTGAATGCACAGACCTCACTTCAAAGAAAGTTTGGGCGAGCCATCTCCATTCGGATAACAACTCCCTGCTTACAGCATGGAAGTAGTACTTCCATGGTTACAGAATGACGACGCAATGATGAACTTCCATTTGGAAGTTTTTACAACAGCTGTACAGTACGCCCCTTTGTTCACACCTTATGTCCCCGCATATAACGTATGGTGAAAAAAATGTTACTTATTATGGATCTAGGGTCTTTCCATTGAAACAACACGAAAAGGTTGTCAGAATGTAGTGGTTGTTTGGAGTGTTTAAATTCTTTTAACCGCGAACAGATTTCAGTAAACATAACAAAAACCAACACTTGCCCAAAAGAGTGTTCAAGACCGTAACCATGCACCCGCCTACCAGCTGTCGAAGTCATGGAATTCCTTACAACAGGCGAAACAATGTAAATATAATCGTGCTTTGATTCTTTGTATAAATCTATAGGAATTTGTGGTCTAGCTGTTAACCAGTCAAACATATTTTAGGTATTGTGTGTGTGGTTCAACACGAAGTACGAAATGCTCGCCATTGACAAGAGCATACCAACCGAAGCCAAGTTGTAATAACTATCATGTTGTTGGCAGTCTACATACTTGAATACATAGATGAAATTTACATTAGCCTTAATACAATGTTTATGAGGACATGGCGCGTTGTATGTAAAGGCATTCTGTGCCAGATACGACACTAGTAAAAATACCCTTCGAAGGGAAAATAAAGTTTTACGAATCTGCAGATATACGTTAAAACACTTTGAATAAATCAAAACGGAATGCTGGACTCTCAGTTACATCAGTAAAAGCATTATGCTACATGTGAAACGATAAGTTAAGTCCAAGACTTATCAGTAGTGTTTTTGTTTCTTTTGAGTCAGTGGATGTAATGCAATGATAAATTACTTCATGTGCTTTATAGATTTAATGCTCGCTCTTATCTTATCAATCCCAGCGGTTGTAGGATGACAAATTTCACAAATTGCAAACCAAATCTTCCGATGAATTTAGGTTTCTACTGAGAGGGTCCGTCTCTTAAAGAATTTTAAAGTGTGTTGCATTGTATGACATTTAAAAAAGTGCAAAACTGCTTGTTCTACAGCCTTAGTGGAGACGAAGCTTACTCTCTGGTTTTGTACCAGAGAAGTAGCTAGCCCACGAAAACACCATAGGATTTACAAAATGAGGTAACTGGTTCGAACATTTCAGTCTAAATAAACCAGACTTTACAGATTAAGTTACGTGATTAATGCCTTACCACCAATGTAGTTATTGAGCAAGCTTTATTCTGAAATCTGGGGGACGAGGGGTTTGAACCAGCCGAAGAGGCGGCGGGACGGCAAAACTCCCCCCAACAGCGTTGGGGGTCCTTAGGTTAGAAGGGAAACCTTGGGGTGTCTGGTGGGCTCCAGAGATAATGTAAGTGGAATCGAGGGCAACTTTCTAGAAGGCGCCAAGGGGCAAACCACAGGAAAACCTGAGGTATTTTTAAAATTCTGAGCATTAGAACGAAAAGTTGAACTCCTTCCAAAGGATATTAGATGTGCACTAAGTATTTCACAAAAATGATAGTTTTACCATACTTCTTTCTATCCAAATCGTATGTAAAACCAGTCAATTCTAGGTTTTAAAAAACTTGGGTGCAGTGGTTTATATAACGTTACTTTCCAGGGGGCAAACACCTTTGTTTTCCGATGATTACTATACCGAGCAGGTCCGAATACGTGACACTCAGAGACATCGCATGGAATTTTTTTTGTAAGTAAGTCTATTAGTCACAGAATTTTATCATGGGGGAGGGGGTTCAAGTTGAATGATCCAATGGTTCAGGGGGAAACGTGGTGAGCTCTTCTCAAGGGTGTGAATCATTACAGTATCTGAAAATGAATTCGCTGGAAATAGACATCAAAATTGGCACTGGACTATTATTTTTTGTTGATGACTATTACTTTTTATAGTTGCATTTCTCAATGACCGGTGAATTTGATGATGCATGGGTTTTTGGGTGGGAGAGGTGGATACTACAGTATTGGAGTCAGTAGCGTAAGCAGTGGGTGGGCGGGGCAGCGGGGTTCGTCCACCAGGGAAAAATGTTGGGGAAAATGGAAAGAGAGAGGAGCGAGAAAAAGAGGAAAAGAAAAGAAGGAAAGAAAAAGCTTAAAAAGGAAAAAAAAAGGGGGAAAGAAAAAAAGAAAATGGAAAGAAAAAGAGGGAAAACAGGAAACAAAAAGAGGGAAAGAAAAAAGAGAAAGAAAAAGAAAAGAAAAAGAGGGAAAGAAGAAGAGGGAAAGAAGAAGAGAGCTAGAAAGAAAAGAGGGGAAAGGGGAAACAAAGAGAGGGAAAAAGAGTAAGGCAAAGGTCAAAAGGAGGGAAAGAAAAAGAAAGAGAAAGAGGGAAAGACAAAACAAAAAGAAACAGGGAAGAGAAAGAGGGAAATAAATGGAGGGAAAGAAGAAAAGGAAAAGGCAAAGATTTGAAACACTTACACTTCCGCCGCGCCTGCAAATCGTAACAATAAAATCGGACTAGGTAGCTCACCGGGCAGCTCACATGGCCACTGCATTGCACCCCACTGCGCTAATATTCAAGTCAATGAGCTGAGTTCAGCCGAAGATTCAGATAGGTATTTTTCCACATTTTTAAAACCAATTTTCCGAAACGTGTTCTTACATTTCCGAGAAAATCGTCCGCCATTCACGTAACAGGTTTGAGTTTTAACACCTTCGATATTATGCTGTTTCCTTCTGTCCTTACGCGATAAATACCACGCGTGCGTCTCACGCTTCGGCATTTTCAGCATCGTTGAAGTGAAACGCTCCGCATGCATGTATCCTGCGTGAAACGCGCATAAAATGGCTGGAAACTGCTTGGAGGGCAAAAAGTATTTCAGCTGTAGTAATTTAGTAACCTTTATTTCTTCATATAGGAACGCGTACAACGGAGTGCGTTCACTGTGTCCTCTAGCTTTATTATTCTCTATGGTATTCACAATGCACAGTAACGTGGCCATTAGGCTGCGTAACTTGGCATCCTTATTATTAGACTACATTCTGCTGTTGCGCAAGTAATACATTCTTCAGTTCAGTCACGCAGTCATTCCACCCAATGCATGATATTCACGAAGTTTATATAACCATAGATGTTACAAAGGGTCATAAAAATTTTATTTATCTAACTTTATCTGCAACATTGCAAGGCCTGGGAAGTGTCTGGTATCATTTCCGGCGATCTATAGGAGGTATTTTAAACCAAAAATTTCTCTGTACGCTACGCGCCAACCTGTGGTGGCGCTTCGCTTAGATTGTGGGATATGCGCACTTTGATAATTAAAGTTTGGGGAAATGTTCACAACTTCGCCCACCCGGGCTCCGGGGGCTGGCTACGCCCTGATTGGAGTTGCATTGAAAAATTGCTACTTATCAAGCTGTCTGAAAGGAATTGGCAATGGCGCAACGAGAACGATGGATGCGCGAGAAGCGGGTCGAAATTGCGTTTTAAAGACAGTTCAGAATGTTTCATTTAACTAATGGCTTACTTTATTTCACAATATTCAGAAGTTATCAATTTGATAACCAGTCATTGCAGTATGATCCTTGAATACAACTAGGAGAAGGCCAATATAATCTTTGACAGCTCATGGCTGAAATTTGGGGTTGGAGAAATTAGGAAAGTTAAAGAAAGTCGTTCCCCAATTTAACCTAGATAAAACTCGATGTACCCCGTAGTAAAATTGTACTGTTTCAAAATTCCAAAAAATAAAACAATTAAGTCTTGAACAGACAAAGGACAGACAGCCGAAAGGAGACAAACATATGTGTTGGTAACATTGTAGTCAATGTCCTTAGGAGTACTGATCAAACATCTGAAACTCCTATTGATCCACGCAAAGCCCTCGTGTGGTAAAGGCACATCATTCGTGTGGTAAAGGCACATAATAAGGCTACTTAAAATTCCTTTTAGAAAAAAGTTCAAAATCAGTGGCATAGCCTGAATGCAACCACCCCAATGTCCACTCCATGAGTATATGAGCTCCAGGTTTCCTAGCATCAACTACATTGAAGAGACGTTTCTTGCCATACAAATCACCAGAAAGTGAACTATCACTGCTCTTGAAAAGAAACTGACGGCATGGGCGTAACCATGATGTCGCAGTCTTTTCACTTCCCATAGAGGTTAGGGAGCAGACTTTGATAAAACTTTTTGCACAAACCAAAAAGAATTTTCTTGCCAGTCAACAACTAAAGTACCTAAATATTACGAATATTCATGGCATTCAGAATGAAAGGCGCATGTTTATGGAAGGCCTCAGTTTCCCGTCCTCCCCCCTTCCCTTGAAAAAATAGAAAGGAGAACAGAAGAGAAAATAGAAAACAGAAAGGAGAAAAAAAATAGAAGGAGGAGTGTAAATATTAATTTAAAGTATGCAATTTCTGCGAGAGTTAGATGAAAGTTCTAGTTGAAATGATTTTTATTAAAAATACCAAGGGCACAGCTAGCAATTACCGGGACTTCCATTGTGTTACTTGGGTAACGGTAACTGCTTGATACCTTACAGACGGAGACGACACAATTTATTTGCTCAGTGCTGTGTGAAAAAATTAATAGTAAACTACAAAAGAAAAGACTCAGTTAGACAACGCTAAGGCTTGGGTTCTTCTTCTGTCTCTTCAATCCCTCTCTCTCTCTTCCCCTTTACCTTAAATCCCCTGGCTGAGTGGTTTTCCCCCGAATGACCATGGAAATGGGTGCTTTGCCCCCGGTCCCTCTTTAAACACGCTACTGCCTGAGCCACAATTGTCCGTTCTATTATTCCTTATCGAAAAACTAATCCTTATCAAGAATGTTTCATTCTGTATGGACGGGCAATGCCGTGCTGTGGCAAGCAGTGCAGGAAGTTTATCATTTTTATCTTGAAATATCGTATTTGCAAGAGGTCTAGTTTTTGACCTCTAGGGACCTCAAAAAACAGTAAAAATATACCTATCAATATGAAAAATCTATATTCTTAGTAAGGTAAGTAACAGAAGATAGAACTTGAATACTAAAAATTAAGAGATTCATGAATAGAAAAAGGTTTTGCACCCTGCATGCCAGAATGAACCAAAAAGCTGAGAGGCTTAATGCTTCCTTTGCGAAAGGAGATGCTTTGTCATCTTGGCATTTATTCTTCAAAGTCATCCTTCTTGAGATTCATGTTTAACGACGATTTCACGATTTAACCTCTGGTGACTCAACATGGGTCTTCCACCTGCTGACTATTAGACGTCTCATAGTTACATATTAGGCTTTCAGTGACCTCGTTAGACCCTAAATGACCTTTGACTGCCACCAAAACGATCAAATTATTGAACTCATTATGGGGGCATCCACATGCCAACTATGAGATCCGTCAAGATTATCCCTTCTAATCTATCGTGTTTTTGAGGTTTTCACCATACTATTCCTTGCTAGTGACTCCAATTGAACTTAGACCTACACCAAAAACAAAAGGGTTCTTTTAATAAGTATGCAGCTTCCAAGTATAAGATACCTCAGTTTACAAGTTTTGCGTAGTTTCATCGCTAGTGACCTCAGATGTCCTTTGAACCGTCTGTCAAAAACGATAGGGGTATTTTCTAAGTCAAGCGCATCCACATTTCAAGTAACAGTGAGGCGCATTTACGACTCCTAATTTGAGATATGGTGTTTCAAGGGTTTTCAGTTTTTGACCTCTGGTGCCCTTAAATGACCTCTAAGCTCCACCAAAACGATTCTTCATCTCAATATGAAAATGTGTTTTGATCATCTCAAGTGTGATAAGTAACAGTAGACAAAAAGTGAGTAAAAGAAAATGAAAATGTAAGTGCCTGAAAGAATTCCAACCCAGGCCGCGAGAATGGGAAACCGTCATCATCAAACACGTTAATTACAAGCTGTTAACTATGACATGATCACAACATCCTTCAAACAAGTCCATCATTAGGTAATTAAAATTGGAATTACTCATGAATTTATGCTTGCGAAAAATTATATGTTGTTCTCTACAATTTTATCTTTGAAATGGTACAAACATTCAGTCCTCCCTTTGTTGGACACAAATGACACAGTTTTGAGGTAACAACCACTGTCTATTCTAAGTATATCGTTTTAAGAGCAGTTTATAAGGTTTTCTTAGTATCACGTTTGATGACCTCAGATGACCGTGGTCCCCCACCAAAACCAATATGGATCTTTCTCCTAATATGACAAATCTATATACAGAGTCTGAAAAGTATCTGTCGTTTCTATCTTGAATTACCGTATTTACACTTTTTCGGTTTTGACCTCTGTGACTTCAAATGACCTCTGATCTCCATCACGAACAAAAGAACCTTCCTTGCAATACCCCAAATGCATATACCTATATACCTAACATAAACAGTATCCATCATTGCTGTCTTGAGATTTGCAAGTTGCAAGTTTCAATTCTGCTAACCTCAAAGGACCTCTGACCTTCCCTGAAAACACTAGGGTTTTTTCTCTCAATATGACAAATTTATGTGCCAAGTTTGAAAAGCTTCCACCATCTCTATCTTGAGATAACTTGTTTACAAGCAATTTTGTAGGTTTTCCTGGTAACTTTTACCCTCTACCAAGAACAATAGGGTCCTTCCTATAAACATGCCAAATCTATATATTATGAAGTATGAAAAGTATCCGTCATTTCTGTCATGAGATAATGTGTTAAAAAGCAAAGCGCCACAAAGACACATACATGCACGCATATCCTCACACACATACACACAACTACACATGCACATACTTCACTCGAGTGTGATTGCATAGATTTCTTTTGCCGTTGAGAAGGAATAAAAACCAGTCCCTCGAATGGTGATCCACTGTTTCGAGAGCCAATTAACAGGCAGCTTTGTTGCTTCTGGGGACACTTTTGTGTGGATGCCTTCTTTGATTTTTGCAAGGAGATAACGTTTTCTACGGTTTGAAAGAAATCGGTCACCTTTAAGAAAGAGAAAGCCACATTCCCCCTAGTTACAATTTACACTGGAGAGGTTCCTATATTTCTTTGCTCCTGACCGTTAACACTACGAAATTCTACTTGGTGATCTTCGTCAGCACCACAAAAATCTGTAAAACATCGTACTGATAAAAAAGATTCCAAACCTACAGAACTAACTCAAGTGTTTCTGTAGACAGTGCCAGGTAGAGGCTATTTACACGTGTTGGAGATACCGTCCCAACTTACGATGTCCTATCCTGTAATATCAAGCGTGCTAAGTACTAAACAATAACTTGGCAAAAAGCACACAAGCAGTGCCCTTTTCCACCTTTACTAGAAACTAAGAGATTGAGAATGGGAATCATTCTCTTGTATCTACTCTGCAAGCCGATTGAACTACAGTGCAGAAGGGACAACTGTGCTTGCAGGAGAAAGAACCTGCCATGTACTTCGGCAAATAAAAAAAAACACTTGTAGAAATAAGTATAATTAAACAGTTGTATGCTGCTCTTGATTGCGTTATTCCTTTTTGTGATTTATTTTGGTTGTCAATTACCACTTCACCAAGTTAAAAAAGTGAAATACGCGTTAAGGTCACATATTTTGTTAAGAGATATAAACTGAAATGAAACGAAAGTGAAATTTTGCTGCAAAATAATAAATCAGTGCACATTTAAATGTTCTCCTCTGATACATTAAATTGAAGCAACGGTTTCCTTATTTTTCAACGTACTCAAATGTATTTATAGATAAGTAAAACAGCTGTTTTGATTACTTCATATCCCACTACTTAGATCTCATTGTCTTTAATAATGACAATGAAACAGTTTGGCTAATTCTCCTAACTTCGGAAGTGTAATGGGTTTGAAAGAAAAGAGAAAAAAGAGATAAATTTACATCTGAATTTTAAAATACTTCTAGGTTCGTGAGTCTTTTTCTTTAGTACTGTTGACGTAGAAGAAATACCATTTTGTCGTTTACCCTATGTACAATTAGCTGTAATAAATATACTGGGTACGCTAGCGATGGAAATACATTTCAATATTCAGTGGAGAAGTAATTGCGAAAATATAATTAAATTCAACAACAAATGACACAAACGGGCAAACAAAAGGCTCACAGTCGAGAGATTGTACAGATTGGACACCTACTCTGCTTGCAAGGGCGTAGGCTGGGGGGGGGGGGTGCATTGGGTGCACGTGCACCCACCCGTTGAGGCAGAGGAGTTCCACTCTGGCCTGGGAAACAGAAAAATGCACTCCTTCTGTTTTCAACAGCTGTGAAAACAAGGACGAACATGACTTTTGTCCACACACCATATGCAACCTACATCGGTAAGTTTGGTAATTGAATTACAGGATGCGCCTTGAATATATACGAAGGTCTATAGAGCCACGGTATCAGAGCCCTCTATATCAGAGCTCTAAATATAGAAGTCTCTGTACTTTAGCTTACGAAGGTCTAGTGTCATGTAAAATCTTCCCTTAAAATTATTATTTCCATTATTTTAAGGCCCTGTTCGTGACAGAAGTGATGTTGGCTACTTCTTTAGTCAAAGTTATGGTCATTAGCGTCTCCAAAGATGTCCTTAAAATGTCTATTTCCACAAGCGATGCTACTTTGTTTTCCAGACGTTCTATCCAAATGCAAATCTTGTTACTAGGCCCTCCACACTATTATATGCTAAATAGGACGCATTGCTGTATAATTGTGACATAGTACTAGCTATGGTTACGTTCATACACGCGCAACTAACTGAATCCACACACGCATACGCGTACGTAGCAACAATCACTACAGTAACGAGGTTACCGTCACGGTAACCTTGCTTGCAAAACTTGTACGGCGGTACGTAGCATAGGCCTTCTTTAGGTAACAAAGTGTACGTGAGAACTAGGCCTAGGTACCCTAAGCTAGGCCAGACCGTGGAAGCCAGATATTAGCCACGACTGGGCCACGACTGGGCCAGTCTTGAAAAACCTTATAGAAGGAATATCTGAAGAACAAAAAAGTCTCTGAAACCTAGTAGGAGTGATATCTGAGGAACAGGTGATTGAGTTCCTGTTTGACATATAAGATGTAGGCCTACATGAGAGTATAGCTGACCTCTTAATCTGTGTCAAGGTCATTTGAGGTCAGCGGAGGTCAAAGTCTGAAAGCCTTGGGAAAACCTGTCAAGCTAGAATATAAATATGGCGACATTTCAGTTTGAATAAAAAAGTCATGCATTAACGGTTCGTGTACCATTTAAATTGAGAAACGGCAGACAGGAGATCACTTTTTGAAGGATGTGTACATGTGGCTTAAGGCTCGGGAAATGATGTTTCCGGCCATCTGGGGGGTTTTTAAAACCGAAAATTTTCTTGTACGCTTCGCGCCAAGCAATGCTGGCGCTCCGCTTAGATAGTCTTCCTGGTTCCACCTACCTGAAATGTGCACCTCCCCATGCCAAATTCAGCCTGCGCCCTTGTGCTTGCCTAGTTTGTCAATGAATTGTTAAAATGTCAAATCATTATAAGCCAACTTTGAACTTTTCAGTCCTTGTCTTTCCGGTAGATTTTTCACCCACGTCGCGATATCTCTGGGCAAGGAAGTATTTTTTACAAATCAAACTTAAAACACGTTTTGACAACGTTTGAGACTATATTTGACCCTAATTAGAACTGTTGAAACATAACCCTGATTCACATTTTGAAAGACCTCTAGCACTGGTCATATTGAACAAGTGAGCAGCAGGTTTTAAATAAATAAGAAATTGGTTTCCAGTAACACCTTAAAAGTATGGGTCATTTCTAGTGTCCCATATTCTTAAGGTTAGACCCTTTCTGCAGTTTGAAACCGAAGTTCTCTGTACCTGACTTCAGTTTTTGACACTCTCTACTCTGTGAAAGGTTATTTGATTGGAAGATTATTAAAAATGAAATAACAGCTATCAATATGGTAATGCACAATTCTCCTGAAGGGCCGAAACTTCTGAACCGTGACCTTTAAAGTTATTCTAGGAGCTCGTCTTCCCTTTAATGCAAATTTATGTGGAAGTCTAATATAAATCTAACGGGTCACTTAAGGAGTTCGTTTTCTTTTTTAATATTTGCTGATATGGCAGGATGATCCAAGGTTTCAGCTAAATAAAAGTTTTATTTACTTGACGCTGCTTCAGTGTCTATTTCCCTCTAATTTGTTATCGATCTAGCATAGCTTTATTTCAATCAAGTATAAATTACATTTGCATCAATTTTCAACAAACATCATTCCCATATTGACTGTATCCGTGCCTAAAATGTGACCTTAATTTTCTTTCAAGTTCATCATGTATTTTTATGAGCCCAGCACCACTTTAACCTCAAATCGTAGTACTATATGAGTAAGAAAAATTATAACATAAGTAAAACCTGAGTAAAAGGAAGTACACTGAGAAATTCTGTTGCTGTTCAAGGGGAGTGACACTTCTTGAGTCAAACAAGATGATAAGTTTACACATAACGAGATAAAGCAAGTAACGGACAAAAACAACACACAAACTCCCCACCGGTCCCATCTATCTCCCACCCGGTAAAGAAAAGTAGAAGTCATAAATAAGTAGAAAGAGTTAGCGAATTCCTTAAAGCTAGTAACTCTGGAGGCCTTTCCGAAAAGAAACTCGAAAAGATTTGGCCCTTATAAGTAAATGTGTAGTCAACCTTGTTCCCCTTTTTTCTCTTGTATTTGTTCAAATGTTATGGGGTGATTACCTCTGTAAGCTTTTCCAAGCTTCCTGTAATCACTCCTCAGTCTGTTCCTATTTTCCATATTCTGTAAATTCATCTTTTTAATATGTGAAATGGATTGAGTCTGAAATAAAGTTTTGTGAGACTGAAACTGAAAATGAGTGGCACAGTGTAATGGCTATTTGTTATTGTGACATATCTTAGCGTGCAGATAGTTTGCGATATATTTGAGTAAGTATATCAAAAACCCTTCGAGAAACTGGTGATATTTCTTACAGAAACGGTAAAGAAAGCAAGTCATGCCCAGACTGAACAGTCCAATGAGTGCAAATAACTTCATATACTTAAATTTGTCTGGTTCCTGGGGTTGTAGAAAGTGATGCAAACAATGCTCGTTAATTGATTATCCTTTTCATTTATTTACTTGCTAGAGGCCAAATAATACAACCCGAAGATAGATGTGTCTGGTGACAGTTTTTTAGTTTCGAAAGATATATTCCCTTTTGCAACAAGGTGAAAACACAGTCAATTTGATATCTAAATAATATTTTATGACTACCAACACACTCTCACGAAACTAGCAACTTGAAGTGTGTTGTTCATTCAAAATTAGCCGATGTGTTCTTCAAGATGAAGCAGAATCTCATGAACCTACTCTGTTTGGACAGTGGCAACTCTTTAAGTTTATAGGCTCCTACGTGACCAAGAGATTAGTTGGCTAAGGTAGTTTCATGAATAAGATCTTGGAAAATTTATCATGTGCATAATTGTATGTGGTAAAATGTTATTTCTGTCAGAGGGGGAATTGTTTTTTTTTTCACCGAAATTTGATTGCTTGTTTTGCGTGAAGTGTATTCCATTATTGAGAGGAAAATATTTTGTTTAGTTAAAAACACACCACATTACGCCTGCCGACGGTAGGATTATAACTTTTTCACCATGATACCAATTTCAATCATATCCTTTTACAGACGAAGGTCTTATACCGGTCTTACACCAACGGGCAAACGTTTTACAATTATTATCAGAAATACTATAGACCAACTCTTTGTTGCCAACCTTTGACTTTGCCCTTCTGACAACTTCATTTGCCTTGAAATGATCCCCCAATGCAATTTTGTCGTCTCCAGTGTAGTATTGTCTGACTTTGTAAACAGGTGGCTCGAATGGTAACCATTCTTCTACAACTCCATTTGAGTATGTAAACCGAATCACCTTCATTCTGTCATCTGCTGAATCTTTTTCGACTATTATGGCATGACAACGAGGGTGTAGCATCCAAGTGGATAGAACAATGTGGTCACCTGTTTCCAACATTTCTACTGACGACACCTCTTCATCCTCGTGATCAAATTTAATCGCACTAAATAACGCGCCGGCCCCTGTTCTATCCATTGTAAGGTTCAGCTCGTCAAGACGGATGTTCTATTCCTGATAAGAGTAAAATAATTGATATAATCAATTTATAAAAGGGATTGGTGGCATTTACTTTTAGATGACGCTATTCAGAATTGTCTTACAACAGTCCCACGCTCTTTGTTTTCAGACATAATGGTTAATTTATTTGCATTGTGGATGGATGTATTTTAATCATTATTACAAAAGTGCGACAAAGTCATGCCACTCTAAAATCCACAGTTTATACAAAAGGGGTTTTTTTTACAAAAGGTGTTTTTCTTAAGAGAGCTATGCTTCATAAACTCCTACAGTGCAATTGCTTTCGAGGTAGTAGTTAGCCCCTAAAATATAAGCAGGTCTGAAGACTACAACTTTTCAGTGTTGAGGTAGAATACTATAACGAAAATGATTTCAAAGAGGAGGGCAGACATGACTCTACAGTGCTGTCGGTATGCACAAAGGTCTCCCAAAAGTCTGCTACGCTTGACGTGGCTTGTTTTTCTTTCTACATAATTGATTTTTAAGTGAAATTGTTGAAAACCGTAGTTTTCCCTAAAAAGTAGAGCGTGCGGAATCCATCAAGGTTTGTCCTTATCGAAGAGGTGGTGGTATATGTTGCAGGTAATATAATATTTAACGATATATTCATTAATACAATACGTTAGGACAAAAATTTACAATATTATTGATAGTATGCCTAAGTATTCTAACAAACGATTACTGCTAAAGTTTAAAAAGATATCAGGTAAGTAAAGGGTTATTTTGAATTTACAGTCCTATTATCTTCACTGACAGATATAAAAGATGTATACTGCATGCTTTTTCAGGTCAAAACTCAGAAGTGCACAAAAAAGCAACCTGAGAGCGCCTACGGAACATGCGAAGGTTATACAGGGGTTACAGATCCTCCTCAAGGAAGATGACAAAATTTACCACATTTGCATGCCATTTCCTGGCATTTGGTAATCATTAGATGTACAGAACAATTTTCTCATAGAATTCTGCCTTATGTGAGACTCATTGACATCCTTTACTGAATTAGGGAGTTGATATTGGGGAGTTGTTATGGAATTTAGGTACATCGGTTTTAAGTAAGATTTGCATGGACAAGGTCACAAAGTCTTTCCTGACATGTCTGTAAGACTCACACTAGATTAGCAAGTTAACAGCAATGGGTGATTTCGTCTGCTACATCTCAAGCAGGAATACAGGCTTCCTCCACTGCCACAACATTCCCAGTCATCAGGGAAATAAAAACAATTATTGCACCTTTCCACGGTCTGTGACGCACATGACAGTCAAACATTTAGGTTTTTATGTCGAAATTAGAACTTGAATCTACATCTGTTTATTTCAGGGAACTTTCGACAACTTTCCATATTGTTGTTTGTCACAAGATTAGACCCTGCGCATAGGAAGTCGATGACACAGGCACGGTGACGGTGTGGGGTTGGCAGACAAGTGCAAAAACAAATATACCTTGCTTTAAAGTTCACAACTGCTTTAAAGTTGCTTTAAAGTTCACAACTGTGATTATTGTGCAACATTCACATGACTTGTACACATTAAATACTATCAAAATACTTACAAAAATATATTAGACTTACAAAAATTTAGGAATACACCAAAATACACATATTCAATGCAAAGAAAAAGAAAAAAAAAAACAAAACTTAATACTAAGATGACCCAATACTCCTCCTACATACGCATAAATTGCACCCGAGAGCTGACCTTCTGGTTTGCCTCTAAAACACTATCACAGTACCCCTGCACATATCAGATCTCACGCTACGGTAGTCTACTCGAATGCAACGCGGCTCTCTGAGGTAGTGATGGTGGCGTTTGAAAGTAGAAGGACCGCTACTGACACATGGGTGGTGGCCTTCGTGGGGATGTAGGGTTCTGTGAATAGTATGGCATGTACTCTCGAAGAATGTTAATCCTACTGTAATGCTAAGAAGGCTTGAAGCCAATGAAATGAGACAGTACTAATTAGAGAGGGAATACAGCCAGTAGAGCACAAGCATACACTGTGTCTAGTTGTGTTTTCCTGCTTCTTGCTTGGGGGACTCTTCACTGGCGTAGTCGGCAGGATTGAAAATAAAGTTTTAAGTCCAGAGTTCCGTGGCTGTCCAGAGCTGCAGAGACTGTGAAAGGTGGCTGTCCAAAGCTGCATGGAAGGTGATACGTGGCTGTCCAGAGCTACAAGAACAGAGGTGAGCTAGCCTAAATGGAAAGGACTCGGTTTCTTCTTGTCGTTCTAGTTGTAGGTCTAGTTATGGATAGTGGCAAGGCAGAACAGACAGAGAGGTACCCCTATCTCAAATTTATGTTGGCCGGGCATATAAAAAACTTGTGTGAGGAAAACGGTCTGGACATTACAATTTTGACAACGAAGGAAGAGAGAACTGCAGCCCTGCAAATGCTTCCTACTTTACAAGATCCTCAAGTTGGTGCACAAAGTAAGCAGCTTCCAGTTAACAAGCTAAAACATTTGCATCCACTTGGTAATGATGACGATGTGAAGTGCTATCTGACTACTTTTGAACGACAATGCAAGCATCATGGAATCCCTGATGCCCAAAGAACTTATGTTCTAGAGCCTCTTTTTACGGGCAAAGCCCAAAAGGCATTCCATCTGCTGACAGAAGGGCAAAAAGCTGACTATAAAGTTGTAAAAGGAGCCATTTTAGCTGCTTATAAACTCACACCGGACACTTATCGTCAAAAATTCTGTACCTCGAGTAAGTTAACTTCTGAAACTTTCACTCAGTATGCCAACCGTATGAAAGGTTCTTGGGCATGAGTGGTTGGTGTGCTAAATTTGTTCAAGGGTATGCAAAATTGTGTCACCCCTAAATAAATTAAGACAAAAAGATGTTAAATGGGACTGGTCTGAATTGTGTGAGAGGGCCTTCCTCACCTTAAAGGAAGCAATTAGTACAGCAGTTTCTTTAACAATCCCAGATTTTGACTCGCCATTCGAGATACATACTGATGCTTCCTCTACAGGATTAGGGGCTGTCCTGATGCAGAGGAGTAAAGAGAGTGATACAAAGGTCATTGCATTTGCCTTAAAATCCTTAAAAGGGGCAGAGAGAAACTACTCAGCTACAGAGCTGGAGTGTCTAGCAGTAGTATGGGCTTTTGAGAAATGGCGACCATATATTGAAAGTTCTCACATAACTGTATTTACTGACCATCAAGCCTTGGTTTGGATGTTAAGGAATAAAACACTGAAAGGGAAGCTATTACGCTGGGCCTTAAGACTTCAGGAGTTTGATTATGTAGTGCACTACCGCCCTGGTGTCCAAAATGTGATTCCTGATGCCCTGTCTAGATCTACAAGTGTATGTGTGGTTGATTATGGCAATACTGTTTGCTTTCATCAAGATTGTAGAGGGGACCCAGCAAAAGTAGTTAACTGGGTACAGTGTGACCCATGTGACAAATGGTATCATTGCCATTGTTTGAATATGACTTTGGAGGATGCTAAGAAATTAGATGAATTTATTTGTCCTCAATGTGAACCCGACCCACCACAAAATATGCAAGCCTCTATGGACAGTGATAAAGACTTTAAAGAGTCATCGGTATTACCAGATTTGAATGAATTTATTATGTGTCAGCACAGAGATACAACTCTGTCAAGCATCATTCAAAAGCTCCAAGAAACCACCCCTACCACAGACAAAATTCATCAAAACTTCCTTTTGGAGGATGGGGTATTGAGATATCAGACTACCAAAACAAAAGGGTCAAAACTTGTCGTCCCGAAAGAGTTAGTGCATAGGGTTATTTTCCATTTTCATTGTTCTCCAACATGTCCCCACCTTGGCATTCGTAAATCCGTTAGCAGAATTTTAGGTAACTATTGGTGGAAGGAGCTAATAAGGGATGATGAGGCCTTTATAAAGAGATGTCATTCGTGTCAGTTTATCAAACCGGTGTATCAAAAGCCTGGTGGATTCATGCAGTCCACTGTAAGTACCTACCCATGGGAAATTCTGGCTATGGATCTCATTGGTCCATTTCCAGAGAGTCAGAGCGGTAATATGTATGTATTGGTCGTCACCGATCACTTTACGAGATTTAGTCTTTTGTATACCCTGAAGAGAGCTACTGGGAAGGTAATAGTTTCTGTACTAACCCAACTTTTCTGTACTTGGGGAGCCTGCAGGTGCCTTGTGTCTGATAATGGCCCACAAATGATATCAAAACATGTGGTCGAGTTGTGTACATTCTGGGGTGTCAAGCGTATACTGACAACTCCGTACCACCCACAGACAAATTGAGTGGAAAGAGTTAACAGGAATTTGGTGTCCATGCTTTGTTGCTTTGTCCACGGTGATCACACAGAAGGGGACAAGTACATTGCAGAGTTCATGTTTGCCTTGAACTCATTTTGTCATGATTCGACTGGTTATAGCCCTGCAGAGCTATTCTTATATCGCAAACTTCAGGGACCAGGGGAGCCCGTGGAAGAGCCCTGTGTGACAGCTCACACCACAGGAATGTATGAAAAGGCGAGGAAGACCATGGCTAAGATTAATAAAAGCAACAAAAGGGCATATGATCAAAAGAGGCTGTGTGTGAATATCAAAACAGGAGATAAGGTATTATTAAAGAGTCATCCCCTCTCAAATTTAAGAAGAAAATTCTCTGCCAAACTGGCCCCAAAATGGCGAGGACCATATGACGTAATTTCGCAAGTGTCACCTGTAAACTTTGTCATTCAAGCCGGGGCAGATAAAAGAGTTGCCCATGTTGAACAGTTAAAAGTTATTGCTGTGTAGATTAATGTCATTTGTACTAAATCATCACTTTGTTAATATAATAATAATTTTGAGCAAGGGAAAGAGGGGAGGGGGTGAGTAAGGAATCTAAAATTGGGGGGTGATGTAGGGTTCTGTGAATAGTATGTCATGTACTCTCGAAGAATGTTAATCCTACTGTAATGCTAAGAAGGCTTGAAGCCAATGAAATGAGACAGTATTGATTAGTGAGGGAATACAGCCAGTAGAGCACAAGCATACACTGTGTCTAGTTGTGTTTTCCTGCTTCTTGCTTGGGGGACTCTACAGGTTAATGGGTAAAGACGGATGGCCAAAAGTTGTTCCAAAAGTCGACCCTGAAACATTCAATCAGTGACTTGGTCGGTCAAGTTCCAACAAAATTATTTTTGAGAATAATTCAACCACTCACAATTTTCCCCAATTTTTACCCACAGTTAATTTTCAGAAAACCCGAAATATGCCGGTATACTGTGCCACTTTTTGTTTGATGCCTGTGTTCTACGGACTGTTATACTTTACAAATTTGGCAAACACGCACTGTTAACTCTCTGCTGTAAAGCTAATTAAAATTTGATATTTAGCCTACAAATTGTTGCAAACTAGGGACAACTTCACCAAAATTACAAAAAAACAAACACAAACAGATAAACACGATACAACATCAGGATTCGTCACTTCGGACACCAGCTTTCCTCCTAGATAACGGCATTGTAAAACTACAAAGTCCTGTGACTAAAACGGAGGCAGAATAATTGGTCTAAAAACAATTGGTCTACAATAATTTTGTTGACTAGAAAACGGAGTCAACTTTTTTCTATTAAGGCTAGAAACGGAGCCTTTCTACAATGTCAAATTCTGGTTAGGAAACGGAGCCATTTTAAACTTATTTGGGCTAAAAACGGAGTCCTCTCAAACGGACACGAACGGAACATAAGGTACAACAATAAACCTGGGACCAGACTTGAACACAAAAGGCAAAACTATTTACATCAAACCGGCTAACACAAGAGTCTTTCATGTATCAACTATGTACAATACATACAAGCTGACCTCCTCCAAACCACCCCAAACCCGAGCTATTTACATGTGCACATGGGTACTGACAAACAAAAGAACTCAAACCGTACCGGACAAAAACATAACTGCGAACTACAGAATTATCTAAATTGAGCAAGCAAACAAAATTTCTATGGCAACTATGTACAATAATTACAGGGTAACCCCCCCTCTCCACCACCCCGAACCAAAGCTAATTACATAAGACTATTTACAATTTTATAATATTTCCATATTTACAATATTTACAAGTTAACTGTCACCCGGACTGCCCGCACCGAAGCAAGTGGACCCCACCTCCTGCCGAACGTCGACCTTGGCAAACGAACGAAGTCAGCCTCAACCTTCAGCCTAATCTCCGTTCTCACCGACGCGAGGACGACGTCCGCAGGCCTCCCTTCTCCCCTAAATACAATATTACATCGGTCTCTCCATAAGGCCAGCTTTATGGAGGCCGAAACAAAGGTAAGTTTGCCGCAGACACTTGCAAGGCGGGGGTGAAAGACCATACAAAGCGTAGTCCCGGCTGACCTCCCAGGTGTTGCAAAACGTGAGGCGATCAGCCAGGGCTTGAAACCACTCCCAAAGGAGGGCCACAAAGTCACACTGCAAAAACACATGGGGCACACTCTCCCACTTTGTGCATCCAATGCGGGAGTAAATGCCATCTCCAAGACACCACCGAAGGCGCTTGAGATTAGTTACGATGACGTCGTGTGCAATTCACCACAGCAGGTCTCGCCGGCGGTAATCGAGTGACCTGCTGTGAACTACACGCCACACTTCCTGCCCTGACGCATAATCGTTGGGTCGGACCTGGCCAGCCAAGTATCAAAAACGGCCCGGCACAGGTCCCCCGCAATGGACTGCGAAACGTCCCCCACAGTTGACATAATACGGAGGGTGTCCCTCATTTGACAGTATGCCTTAGTGGGCCTCCAACTGTGGGGTACACTGTTGCTAAACAGGGAAGGAAAGAACCAACGGCATGATAATCCTCCCCAATAACGGACAAAGTAGGCAAACGACATCTGGCTGCTGACGGCTCTAAAAACACACTTGATCAGGAGAAACCGGAGCTTCGAGGGAAAGTACACGAGGCCCAATCCCCCCACGCCTAGGGTCCTGGTACACCACCTTTCTTCTGACCAGCTCCGTTTTCCCTGACCATAGCGAGTGTGCAGGCTAGGAACGGAGCCTCTCCACGGGTTGACTTCGGCGTGGCAACTAACTTGCTTATATCACGCATACAGAAACACACTTTGGGCTATCCTTTACCCTATCTTAATTATGTAGTAATTCAGTACTGAGAATGCCTTTCTTTTGTAATCACCAGAACCCTATTTAAAATACCTGCATATACCCACAATACAATTTGCATCTTTGCAAGGGAACAATCACCTAAGCGCGTGCCCTAAGGATAACAGAAAATACCGACAAGGATTAACAACAGGCTATCCCGTATACCTGAATATTCATGAGTACGTGTGACATTGTGACAAAAGATAGACTTCTGCCTTGTTGGTTTATTTGCATGCTGCGTCGTGATAAAGAAGGGTCTAACCAGGGATGTATTAGGGAAGATACCTAACATTCTATAGAGACTTTGAAGCAATGTTTGTTTCCGATGGTAATCTACAAATTATCTATCGCAAGCTCAACTAGGATTACTGTCAATGGATAACACCCTCCTTATAATGACAGTTTATGTTCCGTTGCCAGTCGTCGTAAAAAAATTGAGTTTTACACTTTTGTCGTTATTGGTCGCGGCAATAAATCTCATTTCTGTTAACTGCAGTTCGAGTTCCAGTAGGCCTATTTTCCTAAGAAATGAAAAAATGCCTACATTGAGCGATATGATTCATTCTTGAAAAATTTAAAGCAACCAACGCATTAAATTGGTAAGCACATAGAGGAAGTAGATTATTTAAACTTTCATTTACAGTCGTTTAGCTGAAAATCTTGATTAAAGCTTGGCCCTTGTCAGTAGCAAAACTCACATCAAAGCTGTATGAACAAGGGCAATTGTTTCAGGTTTACTTGGTTTTAAAAAGAGCAGATCATCATTAGGAAGGGGAAGTCAACAATGCTAAACAAAAGGAATAAGAAGACCTGTCAATCAAATTTTGATAACTATTAGGGATTAAAGATCACAATTTTTCATGTACATACTGTCTGACGTATTTGGTTGTTATGTCTCCTTCCTAACACCATCCCGTTCTAACTCGTTTCTAGTTTTATATAGCACCTGCTTTTATCGTTCTCGCTGCGCAAACCTAAACATCAAAGTATTGTTCTGTGCAAACCATTTGTTAAAAGATTACCTGACTTGAACGATGATGTTAGGTGAATAATATCAAACTAGAAATACCAAATAAAGAAAAGAAATCCCTTTAAGCTAAATAAAGAGCTTATCGTTGATAATCTTTCTTTGATTGGGTGGTTCTTAAATTATAAGAATAAATTAAACTTTAGTTTTATCACCTTTCAAAGTAGCTCCCTTACCCCACCTCCCTCCCCGAGTGAACTAGACGTATCACCTCAATGAAAAAGTTTTTTAGCACATATAAAAAGGGGTGACCAAACTGACCTGAACCATTGACCCAAGTCTTCTCGACTGTAGCTTACTTCCCGTCAAAATGTTGTCAAGATGATTAATAAAATAAGCGTATTTTCTTTAGCCGTGACCGTCAAGTAAATTTCAAGTCTTCACCTGAAAATTTTAAGCCAAAAGCCAATAAGCCCAAACGATTGGACCAAGATTCATTACGACACTACGACCGGTTTGCGTATTGTGTGTCGAACACTTATGAACGTGCAACAGGCGTTTAGATCGAATTGGAAAGAGACTTTTCTGTGCAACTACTCTAACAGATCCTGTGACCCTGCTTATCCGGTTTAATTGCACATTGTGGAATGATCCGTCTAGTTCACTGTATCTGAATTTACTTTGAACACGTAAAATACAATATTTAATCATGTAGCAACAAGTCAACTTTAGGAAACAATTTCTATGAAGCACTACAACTGCACAAGTATGGCTGAATGTTGTTCGAAGCATAATACCTAGGTGCTTACCAATTGACTTTGGACTGCTTAGAAGTGAATAGAATCTGTAGCTACTCTTCAAAAGCTGGCTACCTTGAAATCGCCTTGCTCTGAGTTTTGTGTAAACTTCCTGCGGCGTGTGTTGTCTTCGGATTTTCTAACAACTCCTTTTGAAAACTTGCTGATGTATGAAGACTTTTTAGACAACAAATGATACGGTAAGTATTGTTTGGAGTATAGCCAAATGTTTTCCTTTGAAGGAGATCAATAAAATGAAAATGCGCATGCACTGCAGCAAACACGAAAGGCAGTAGAGCGAGCTAAATTTAGAATTGTGTGCTTTCCCTTTACATGCAATAACCGTATAAAGACAAATACCTGTCAAGCAATGAAAAATGATCATAAATCAGAACGAAATTATTTCTCATTTCTGAAGTGTGTTTTCTGTTAACTTCCCGCTGCGTGTGTTGCCGTTGGATTTTCTAACAGTTCCTTGTGGAAACGTCCTGATGATATAGAGCAGTGATTCCCAACCTTTTTCAGCTAAACGCCCCTCCCTGTTTATAGTATAGTATTGGTATGAATGAAACTACAAAAAAGGGGTACACCTACACATCATTTTTACTTGTAGGGTCCCACCCAGGGTAGCAAAACAGTGGCTCGGGTTAAAAAAAACTGACGCCATTTTGAGATAGTGAAACCTTTTTCCACGATTTACAAAGGCTTGAAGGCTTGTTGGTGATCAGGAGCGGAGAATTTTTTTAGGGGAATTAAGCAGATGTCAGAGGGCCACCCAGTCTTGGGCCGTTAACCCAAGGGCCTTTAGTAAGAGCAGGGACAACATCCCAGTGGGGGACCGCTGAGGCCTCGGAAGCTCTGGGGGTTTACGATATTGTTGACACAAGAATGACGCACTGTCAGTCACATTCTGCTCTTCTAAATAACCTAGCTTAAATGCACACTAAAGAGATTAAAAAATCTCCAGTTGACCAGTTTGTATTTCAATGATAAGTTGCAGAAGTTCTCTTTCATGCTGCAAGGGGCTTGTCCTGTGGGTGAGAGGAAGAAGGATGGTAGGGATCGATGGGACTTTGAAAGACTTTTGTCGCTCAAGCTGTCCTTCAGGTAGAAATGATGAGAAAGCCGAAATGAGTGCAACGAAACTTACATATTTGAAAACATTTTTAACGTTTTACTCCAGTGGTTCCTAGTGTTTTCAGACGCTGGCCACATTTCCCTGAGTTTCTGCTTTGCCACTCTTTTAGTTGTCACCGGGGTCGAATCCAGGCTTGGGAGGAAACATGGAACTTCTACAGATCCACGGGAGGAAGTAGCTCATTTTGAGTGTAAAGCCCGCACATAAGAGCCCTGAGAGTGTCTACACAGCAAGCAGTAACGATTCTAGAGATTCTTAATTTGGGTAGTGGTTCTCCTATGGGGACGCCTTACGTGATCGCAACCTAGATCACAAACGACCCCAGCAGGCTGAAGTGAGAAACTTTGACATCTTTTACGTGCTAGATAGCAGGAAAACATACTGTACAACACAAACTTGCAATCGTGGCTCCTCGTCTCCCAGGCTTGTATATCCGGTATGGGGAGAAAATTTGACATCCTAACCTCCCTAAACTGTAGGAACTTGCACCCTTAAACCACAAGTTTGTAATCAGAACTTTACTTCTTATATGCGTGGAACCAGAACGGGAAAAATTCTCTGGAAAAATCTCACTTAAAGCATAGGACTAAACTTGTAAATAAACTTTTGCGTCCACCATGTGAGAATCACCAGTTGGCCTGTATGGAAGCAAATGTTCTAGATTGTACCAAAGAAATTTCACCAAAAATGTTCTGATACCTGAATCTCCCGCGGGCCTCATTAATGGACGTCGAGGGCCGCAAATGGACCGCGGGCCGCCACTTGAGAGCCCACGTTTTTCTCCATAGTATATGGCAAAAGTTACCTTCTATTTATTGTTTATTACAATTGTCACGTATATGCCAGTATGTTGTTCATGGACTGCAAGTAAAATCCTAAATTCGAAGTTTAAGTAGCGAGATAATTTTTAGTTATAGCTCCTTTGGTGATCACTATCACTGTCACAGATGGGAGTATGAGAGTCCCTTTCAGGAAAAACTTAAAGTTGAACACTGTTAGTTGCCATTTCGTGGCATCTGGGAAGGGAATATTAGACCTACTCGACTTGTTGACTTTATTTATCTCCTCTTCGTGCGATCCAGTTTGAGAGAGCTAGGGAAAAGCTTTTGGAATCTTGTAAAGCCCTGATGTAAATTGAGTTTCTCATTTTTTCAACCCCCCTGACGCCCTCTTAGCGCTCATCGCCCCCTTGAGTTGCGAATACGCCCCCAGGAGGCGATAACGTCCCCGTTGGGAAACACTGATATAGAGACTTTTAAAATATGAATAAGACAGTAACTGCTGTTTGGAGTATAGCCAATGTTACTTTTTGAAGGAGATCGATAAATGAGAATAGGCATGCACCACAGCAAACACAAAAGGCAGCAGGCGAGCTAAAAATAGAATTGTGTGCTTTCCCTTTACATGCAATAACCGTGTAAAGACAAATATCTGTTTGGGAAGGGAATTATATCATAAAATCAGAACGGAATTATTTTATATTTCATAAGAAATTGCACTTTTGAAATTTTGAAATTAGCGAATTAACTATCAATGTCTTACGTATCTATAATATATTCCGACATTTTATCAGAAAACTGTAGTCTTTCGACCCGAGATCCTCAAATCACGGATGAGTCCGTAACCATCGCAAGTTTTTTTTTTCTTTCGAAAGCTTCTTTGTTATTTTTAATGAGTAAAGAGAATCAGGAGAATGTTCATTGACAGAATGTAACATCAACATAAATGATGTTTAAAATGTAAGGAACCAGCAAATTTTCGGGGTTTAGACAGGTGTAGCCTGTTGAACCGCATGGACGTTTGTAAGCTGGAGCTAACAACCTGCACGCAGTTAGGGTTGGCTAGAAGAAAATTCTTGTTAAAATATTTGGATGTTATTGCAAAAAGCAATTGACAAAGATTCGTAAAAATGCATTGTTTTTAGCAATGCGTTAGTGTAAGCAGATGGTTTATGTTTATCATAAAATTTGGTAGCACTTTCTTTTTTACGCAAAATACTTCTAAAGCCACTAAACGGACTTCCGTTTGTTGTAATCACTACCCAAAATTCTCACTGTCGCAAAGTCATCTGTGGTGTCCCTCAAAGTTACTTTTTAGAACCAATTTTTTCATAATCTTTAAGTTCATCATTTCCATAGAGCTACAAGTACACTGCACATAATTGGCTTTACGGTGCTGATGTAAACCGTTTTGTGTGTGTTTGTGGCTCAAATGTTTATCTCAGCCATCGTCTTGAAACTGTTAGGATGGAATTCGTAAAATTTTCAGGTGGTTTGCTGTTAATATGCTTTCATTCAATGTAAAGGAGACTAATTTAATTTTAATATTTTTCACCTAAGTCAATAAACCAAGGGATGGAGAAGATTTTTAACGAGTACGCCCTCAGTCTGAGGGCGTACCCAGGATTTCTCTCAAGGGGGGCCATGCAGTATTTTGTGCGGTCGCTGGCCTAGGGGAGGCGTCTAAGTGGAGGGGATGTCCCACTCCCCTTTGGAAATTTCTGAAAAAAATAGGTGTCTTTACATGTAATCTAGTTCCACATATACTACCTTTCAAAGTAAAATTTGTGTTAAAATATTTACGTATGTTAAGGAAGGAAAAAAGACTCGCCGCCCTGGGGGAGGAATCTAAGGGAAGGTCCCTTCCCCTTTGAAAAGTTTCGAAAAATTAGGTGTTCTTAGATGCAGTCTGTGTCAAAACATTTACGTATTTTTAGGAACAAAAAAATCGGCATCTGTGAGGGGGCCATGGCCCAATGCCCCCTGCGTACGCCACTGTCCTTAGATGACTTGAAATGTTGTCAAGCTGATTTTTAGGGCAAGTCCTTGCCAAGTGGAAGGAAACGCAGAGAAAAGCCCACGAGCGGGATTCGAACCCATGCACTGGTAAAACATTTGTGCGCAGCTGCTTGAAAAGACCACTCTTCACCAGAGAACCCTGTGTATAGAAGCGAAAGCTAGTCCACCCGTCACATCTCTGCTCTCCCAACCAACCACACTAGGGTTGGGCAAACTATTAAAGTGGTAGAGGTAGTGGTGCCGAGCAATGGTGTGGACCAAGGATCATCCATAACTCCCAGCCTTTGAGGAAGCGGATGTTAAATGGAGGTTCTATGAGAAATATTTAGAGTGAATAGTACAGTCCTGCCTCGTTACCCTAGGAGTATTTCAGTCGAATCTGGCACGTGTTAATCCATGATCAAACTGAGGGTCCTCGGTGAGCCCACGTGGATTCTAACCCTTAAAAGTTATCCTGAACGGTGTTTAGGATGTACAACTTGGATTGCTTTGTTTAACTCGAATGAATTATGTGAGTTGCTCGCTTTCTCCACCTCTGACATCTATGGGTAGTGGGTTGCATGTGACGATAGTATATATTTAAATATTACACACCTTATGCACTGCACATGAGTGACTCCCTGACAATTTCTAAATGACTTTTGAAAGCTGCTTGGGGCATCATTAAAACCCGAAAAATCTGATCTTCGTCTACTACTTACTATTCAGAGAGGACGACAGATATTGCCGGGAAGGTACGGGAGCTAGCTGAATACCCTAAATACTGGTCTGAACCCCCAAAGCGAACGTAGTCACAGCCACACTTGTGTCCAACGAGTACTGTCATTACATTTCAGATGTAAGCTATTCATGCCTCTGGATCAGTTATGCCTGCTGGGGAGTTTCCTGAAGAATCTGCCAAAACTTTAGCAATTAGCCAACACTTTGTGGTATACTGTCAACAAGTGGATAATTGCTACTTGTATGCTTTTTAGGCTGACGTATAGAACTTATGCATTGAAGTCACACGACGTCATTTTGTTAGCAAGCTCGCGGGTATCCCCGGGGCACAATTCAGCTATCTGCACTTGTCGGTGTAAGCTGCTGGTATACGCTCTTGCCTTCATTTAAGGGCGCACATTCTCTTCTGTGACGTCATATGCATAAGGTCTACCAGTACGTTGAATGCGTAAGATTAAATATCACTTAATAGATTCGACTTTCTTTGATTACAAACGTCCATGATGATGAAATCATACATTGCAAAGCAATGTTGATATTTGATACCTAGTTGAGAATGGAGTATGAATTTCACAATCAATTAAACATTTAAATCTATAAAAGGATTAACAGTTTTCACTCACCACACTGACATATTTTATGACTTACTGCGGGTACTATTTACTACATGAAAATATTCTCGGGACTACTCAAGCTACTGTGGAAAGGAGAAAGATAGTAGCGCTCCGTAGATTCATAATCGTTCTTGTCGAAGAGACATGCATTCCCTCTACTACCCGCGAATGTAGCAGGGTCTACCCCTCCTCCCTCTTACCAGGAAAAAAGAGGAGGGGAAGGAGAACAAAAGAAAGAAGAAAGAAGAAAGAAAGAAGGGAGATAAAAATTGAAAAAAAAAACTTATTTAAAATATAAATTTTTTGTAAAGGTTGAGTACAGCTATGTTAAATTAACCCGATAACCTGTATTACAAACCAATTAAAGCGGTTAACGACAAAGAGAAAATGTGCTCATACAGCCAGATGGTTTAACAATGATGCTAGTCCACAGATCTATAGACGTGGACGGAATGATTTACCAATTGGAAAGGACGGGGAGGGGCACAGTTTGCACATCGCTGTAATGTAACCAATTTCAGTTGTGTAGTGCAATTTCTCAAAATCGGTGGGGGGGGGGGGGAGATGCCAAATATTTGCCATACAAGCGTCCTAGGATGATGACAGAAATCAGATCCATAGCCAGGATGATATGGGGACGTGCCTTAATGCCTCTTTACTACTTTATATAGCCTAGTAGTAGGATTGCGTACCAAGA
The DNA here is from genome assembly GCA_029531755.1 of Holothuria leucospilota. Lineage (NCBI taxonomy): Eukaryota > Metazoa > Echinodermata > Holothuroidea > Aspidochirotida > Holothuriidae > Holothuria > Holothuria leucospilota. The sequence goes on along the minus strand of JAIZAY010000072.1, from coordinate 109,009 downwards.
GCTCCAACCTTTTCTCTCAAATGAAATGGCCTTAATGAAGTAGTAGTTGCGTTTTCTGAGAAAATTTGAAAAGCTTGAATACTTTGTAGCTGATGCTGAGTGAATTGTCTTAGGATGGGTTGTATTTGGGGAGATCTCGATGAATGCATTTTGGTCCTCTGTTTACATGAGCTTGTGCCTGCACAATGGAGCAGTAGTACCAGTTGTGCTAAACTTGTGGATGCACGTGAGCCTATAATACTATACAGTGACAAACCTTACATAATATGGTAGAATATCCTGAATCAATATGGCAGGAGTGAGTACAAGAAATAGTCAAAGTAAAGGTGAGTGTGGGACATGTAGACAAAAGGTAACTGAAACGGACAAAGCAGTGGTGTGTGATGTGTGTACTAACTACTTGGTAACACTTAGTATGTGGTGGTGTTAGCAATGAATTTTAAAAAGCAATATAGAAGATTGGACATAGAGGGGCAAAGGAACTACCATGGTAGTGTAGAATATGCGTAAAATATGCAGTAGGCCTGCATCAGGGGATTCTGAAGATGAGTCAAAGACAGGAAAAAATTAAAAAGAAGTTGAAAAAGATGGAGCAAAAATTGGACAGCAATGATCGTAAAATTAATGAAGTGAAGGTGAAAGTGGAGGAACATAGATCTAGATCAGGTTAAGGCAAACATGATATGTGCACTAGAATGGGAAGGAGAATTAGAGGATATCAAGGAGACACTGCATAGGATTGAATTACAGCCAAGTGCGGTTGAAGATGAAGGAAAAACGGAAGAAAACAATAAAGGAGGAAGTCAGTGAAGCAATTGAGAGAGAAAAGAGGAGAAGCAGAATTGTGATTAATAACTTAACAACAGATAGGGTAGGAAATTATCTACAGAGGAAAGTTAAACATTCATTACAGAGCCTGGTTTATCAGAAGAGAGAACAGTCCGAAAGGTTATACAGCTGCAGGACAACAAATTCCTGAGTGTTGAACTGGGGAACATGGAAGTCAAAAAAATAACGTGCTGCAAAGAGCAAGAAATTAAAAAATGATGTAAAGTATAGAGACGTGTATATACGACCAGACCTGACATACATTCAAAGGAAGGAGGAACAAAAACTTAGGAAAGAAATGAAAGCAATGGTCCAAAAAGAACTTACGAATAAAAAATTGAAAACTTGTGCAAATCATGGAGATACCGCAACAGTTGCAAGTAGGAAGCATAAGAGAGCAAGGATTCCATCAAGAAAATCAGTAGCAATCAAAGGGAATGAAAACTTACATACATGTAATTTGACAAAGCAGGAAACAGTATATTGTTTTTATTTTAATGCAAGGAGCATCAGGAATAAGATTGATTTCTTAAAAGTGTATATAGCGGAATATAATTTTGATGTTGTGTTTATTACAGAACAAAGGTTGGATAAATCAATTAGTGATGGAGAAATTCACCTACAGAATTACAATTGTTTATACAGGCCAAATATGGCATAAGTGGCAGAGGTGTAGGCTTTTTGTGACGAAAGAAACAAGAGGTACAAGAATAGAAAAATTAGACAGTTTCATGAACACTTTGGTATAAAATAGAGGAAAAAGGGAGACAACATTAAAGTAGGAGTGGTGTATAGAGGCCCATCCGTAACTTTGAAAGACGATGAGAACCTAGTAGGGACCCGAAGGCAGATGGAAAAGTACAATGATGGTAGTAGGTGATTTTCATTTTCCAGGTGTTAAGTCGCAAAAGCTTGAAAGCAAATACAAGAGAGTCAAAGAACTTTCTGTCGGTAATAGAAGATACACTCTGGACTTACTGCTGACATCTGAGGGAGAAATGGTGAAGTGAATAAAAATCGAGAGCAATTGGAGCTGCAGACCATAATTGTATAATGTGGAACTGGGTTGTGAGCAGAGGCTGCAAGGAACATAAAAAGGAGGTATTGGATAAGAAGAAAGCAGATTGGGCTAAAATTAAACATAAGTATGAACGGATAAGCTGGAAGATTATACAAATGTGGCACTAGATGGGTTATGGGGGGGGGGGGAGGAACTTGTTGCAGATGTATGATAATCACATTAAAAATTATACAAAATAACGTTATTCAAGACCAGAGACACACCAAGCCAAAATGGATGTCAAAGAAACTCAAAATGTTGATCCGTTAAGAGAGGAAATGGGAAACTTCCAAGAAAAGTAAAAGTCGGGTTTAATGAGAAGCATTCAAGAAGTCACAATTGGAAGTAAGGAGGAACAAACGTTGGCAAAGAGAAATTTTAAAGTATTATTGGCTAGCAAATTTAAGGATGACCCCAAAACCTTTTATTCCTAGGTAAGGTCTAAACAACGTATTAAAAGTCAAGTGGGGCCTTTAAAAGATGAAGAGGGGAATATTATTGCAACAGATAAAGATACAGAGGAGGCCTTAAACAACTTTTTGAGACAGTTTGTACTGAAAAGGATTTTTAAAGGAGGGTTTAAGCAAACATTTACTTTTCGTATGCAAAAGAGGAACTAAATCTTTGCATTTTGGTGAAACTTTCGTCATTCAAATCGGACTTGTATTACTCAAGATATCAGCAAAAGAAGTTACAATATTTGTGACCCAAAGGCAAGTGGAAGCTATATTAGTAGGCAGCTTCCTGATATCACTTCATCACATTGATAAGGAATGCTTTGTTTCCTTTCTTTATTCAGTCTGCTGTGTTGACCTTGCAATTAATAGGGATAGGACCTCCCCATGGGGAATGTAAAGTTTGTAATTTTCCCATGCCTCTCATGCAATGACATTGCGATAACATTCGATTGTTGAGGAGAAAATTGGTGATAAAATTTAAAGCAAAACAAAAGACTGCTCATAAATGTGAGGGTATGACATCATGTGCTTGCTTCAAGTTCACTTTGTGTTGAAAATGTGACAACTTTATCTGCTGATATCTTGAAAACCACACATCGGATTTCAATAAAAAATTCACCAGATTGCTTAGAATAAGTACCCCTCTAATATATCAAAGCTTGATTTGAGCTTAGACCCTTCTTTTAATATGCCTAATGGCTACAAATGTTTATAAAGGTGACCAGAAGGAAAATTAAGTTCTCTAGAAATAACTGAAGAAATGGTTGTCAATGGTAGGGAAATTGAAGCAAGCGAAAGCAACAGTACCTGATAGAGTGAGGCTAGATTACATCAAAGAATCAGGTAAACAAGTAGTGAAATCGCTAAAAATGATATGTCAAAAGTTACTAAGTGAGACTAAAACTCCGAAGGAGTGAAAATGGACCAACATAACACCACTGCATAAAGTGGGCCAGGTTCTAATGTCAGTACCTGGAAAACGTTTGGAGAATATGTTGAGAGATGCAATGGCAAACCACCTGGAAGAGAATAAACTACTAAGTAATAGGCAACATGGATTTAGACAAGCTAGGTCATGAGTAACAAATTTACTAATGTATTTGAATGAGCTAACAAAGTATATAGATAGAGGAATACCAGAGTGGACATGGTGTATCTCGACCTACAGAAAGCATTCGACAGAGTACCTCATAAGAGGCTGATATCAGAAATTCAATCACATGGGATTGATGGCAAAATCCTGGAATAGATCAAAGAATGTTTATTCAACAGTAGTCTTAAATGATCAGAAATCAGAGTGGAAGGAAGCCACACGCTCAGCAGGGCAAAGGTCAGTTCTGTGTCATGTATGCTTAATTATGTTTATAAATAATATGGATAAAGAAATTCAATCAAGGGCGAGCATTTCTGCAGATCATTGGACCTTTATTAAATGACAGAGACAGGGAAACTTTGAAATAAGATTTGGAAGGATTTATGAGATCGAAACATCTGTGGCAAATGAAGTAGAGGAGTGTGTGTCACACTTTGGACACAACAACCCACGTAATATATATATATATATATATATATATATATATATATATATATATATATATATATATATATATATATATAATATATATATATATATACATATGTGTGTGTGTACTTGTTAATAAAATTGCTATCGGATGCCTCAAAGATCATCAGAAACCTGCCATCGTTTTGTTAGGATTTGTTCCGACGACCAGGATTTCGCTAAAGTTTCCAAGCAGATAACTTCTTTCTTTGAACAACACCAGTACCCACAAAAGAGTGCTCTCTAATGCCCTGAAACGCATACAAGGAATTGATAGAGCCTCTGCCCTTGCCCCCAAAATTGACCTAACACGCACCAGACGTATTCCGTTGATCCTATCCTTTCACCCATCTGTAACTCCCATTGCACGTGCCATTTACAGGACTACAGAGACCCTCCGTCATGACCCATCCACCCGTGACCATTTTGCTGACCCCCCATCACAGCATTCAGAATTGAAAAGAACATATCTAAGCACTTGTTCCGTGCCTCTCAACCTCAAGCAGTAGTGCCTAACACCTCAGGAACTTTTCCATGCAACCGTGGGAGATGCAATACTTGCCCGGTGGTCAGTTATAACAAAATCCTTTCCATTGTAGGTCCCAACAACAACCGGTTTAACATTCATTAGCATTTTACCTGTACTTCAGCCAATGTTGTTTACGTTCTCGTATGTAAAGGCTGTATATACTGTATGTGGGAGAAACAAAACGTCGTCTTGCTGACCGAGTCTCTGAGCACCTGAGGTCAGTCAAACAGAACCTCCCAGGGTTCCCTGTAGCCGCTCACACTACAATCCCCCGTCAACATGCTCGATCCGTTACTTGATGGTTTCGGCGGCCATCTCGTGTCTAGGTTCCGATCATGACCGCCTAGCTGCCGAAAACCGTCCAATCATAAAACTTGGAACCCTGTCCCCACACGGTCTGAACTTTAGACTTGAACTGTTATAACTCAGGAATTCTGCATTGTTTTAACCTGTAGTAACCACTTAACACTGTCTGTTTTTCTAGCCGGTTTTACCGTGTCCAATTTTATTGTGTATTTTTTAAAATTATACATTTGACCGTGTCAACAATCAGTTGCATTTTTGCCACCTGATAAAGGATTTAAACCCGAAACGTCGTGGAATTTTTCACAAACTTTTAGCACTATTTACTACTTCTTTTTTACCTATATATATATATATATATATATATATATATACATATATATATATATATATATATATATATATATATATATATATATATATATATATATATATATATATGATTAGTAAGAAATACCACAAAGATGACAATACGAGAGCGCAGATACGGTAACAAAATATCGTATATTTCGTGGAAGTTTTAGCACTATTTACTACTTCTTTTTTTACCTATATATTTGTATATATTTATACATATATGTATATGTATATATGCAAATAGAAACACACCAGACGCTCGACATGGTACAGTGGTACGACTTCGATAAATGGCAAGTGAGTATACTACAACGACTTTTCGAAAAACTTGTCTTTTCTTGGTCACGTATATAAGTAAACTGATGGTAAAAACTATACAAAATGCAGATAAAATACTCTAAACGTAGAGACTATAAGCCCGCTAAGCTTTACACTTTAAGCCTGACTTCTTTTACAATTATTCCCTCTGGTATGAACGTATTTAATCGATAACTCAATTTAAGTTCAACTTCTTCTCGAATCCTCTTAAAATTATTCTTGACTTTTTCCAACCCAATAAGCTCAAAATCCCTACAGTTTTCAAAGTGCTTTCCTAAAGGAGTATTATGTTTACGAAATTCCTGCCTGTGGCCTCGGTGTCTACTTCGTAGCTCAAGCCCTGTCTCTCCTACGTATTGTTTGTTACAGTCAATACATTTTACAGAATTACAACTTATATCATCATTGATTCTAAACTTCTTACCAGTAGTAAGACTTTTAACAATTGGTCTCTTTTAATACATTACAGGTTACACAGTGCTTAGAATGTATTTTGTAGCACCCCCTCCCTCCCCTGTTAGTCTTGGAAACTTTAGCCCTTACCAAAAGAGATTTTAAATTAAGGGGCTGTTTATAGACTACGGCCAGAGGAGATTCAAAATTATCTTTAAATGTTTTAGACATTTGTAAAATGGAAAAATGCTTAGCTAATACATGAGAAAGAGGCGGAAGGCGTGGGTTACGAGTAGTCACTAAGGGGGCCAAAACTTGTTTCTGCTTTTTTTTGTTTTTACTAGGGAAACAAAGACTACTTCGCAAAACTTTGCTGGCTTTACCTATTTTTTCTCTTATATATATATATATATATATATATATATATATATATATATACCACTGATAAATATATATAAATATATATATGTTGCGTATGGCAGGTATTTATGAAGTAAAGAAGAAGAGAATGAACTACCTGATGAAGTTGTAAAGTACACAACTGTGAATGTTTTTAAAGAAGGACTGGGGCAATATATGATCGTTAAGGGCCTTTGGCCTCCTTTCAACTAGTAGCCAGCCTCAACTGTGTGGAGATGATGCGTCATGGAGAGGGTGGCACTTCAAGGTAAATTCAAGGTAAACACTCATTCCCCGTTTAACAAATCGCGTGTCAACAGTATAGGCTATTACCGTCAAACAGTGACGCCAGCAAGTATTGCACACGGTGAATGTACCCCTAATAATTCCCCTTCAAATTTAAAACAGATCTAGTTTTAAGAGGTGAAAGACCTCTTTTACAAATCTTTCGCATAATACCTGCGATCCTGGCGCTTTCATTCCATTTTATATATCTTTGCCGCCAAAACGTTTTCGCTTTATACCACAGTCAAGTTTCTAAATTTATGCTCATCTGCGTAGCTAAAATTATGGAAAGGCAAAGTGTGTTACTTGAAAAAAAATTGTGTTACTTGAAGACGGGATATTCTTTGCGTCTTAGAAGACGGGATATTCTTTGCGTCTTATACTTCTTTTGGCACTTACACATTTGAAAAATGGACCAATATGGTCAAAAAGGCCTCAGACTCAACAACGGGCCATCTGCAATCGAACATTTTCCGGGGAATTTAATCGGGTCTTAGACCTTAAGCCGCTGGGGCTTCTCCTTGCTTCTGGTCAAGGTTACGCCCCCTCTACTTTTGAGATGTTGAGACCCTTGGTAGACTCAAGATTTCGCCACAAGTTGTATTTTAGAATCCGATTTCTTGCAAGCCGGGGTTTAAGGAGTGGCATATTTTCTAACCTCAGCCCCCATCCATGATGGGGATTAGGTCGTCGTTAGCCCTGTATTGGCCACTTTAAGGAAACGGCTTTTAAGGTGGTCGATCCATTTCTACTGAGAATGTTCACGAAAACTGCTACACGATACTGGTTGACGAAACTTGGGTCTCGCGCTCGTGTTTCACCCTCAATGCAAAGGAGATTCCCATTCGAGGTCCCCCTTCGAAAACGTTTTTGATCGGCGCCTGTCTCCCACATTAAGCTCTGGATTTTACAGTTTATTTTGTTCAAATTTTAGCTTAGCTATCAACACAGAATGAGAAGAGTAACATTCTTTAAAAACAAGTCTCGGTGTTGCAAGCGAAAAGAATATTACATCCAGACGTGCAAACGTTTTAAATAAGAATGTTAAAACTATTAAATGGCGTATAGTATTATCATTACAAAATCGACAGTGGTCAGTTCGATGGTTAGTTTTACCTTGCAAAAATGGTTAGTGTTGAGGAAGACAAAAACTATTTCTACTGTTTACTAAAGGAAGATATTAAGCTTCTTGACAAACTTGACAACCTAAAACCGAAGAAGGAATACACTATACACCCACTTATGCTGGATTTTTACCTCGAGGTGTGACTTCAATTTTGACCGTATGTAGCGACCTGTAAGAGCGTGAATTAACTTTTTTCAACCCAAGGTTCGTGCCCCAGCACAACTCTAGTGCTCCCTTTCTGTGTCATGCGTGCTATAAGTGGTTTCCTTCAACACAAATTATTCACTTTACTTCCACATCCTTTATTGATTTTTTGACCTCAAAAGTCCGTGTGCTCCACGCGTGTTTAACATGTTAATGTGTATACTACATAGGCATGCGTCGTTCTTATTACACCGCTTGCCAATTACATACAATAATTTGCCATGTTTCTACCTTTCCATATTGATAATATTTTTTTATTTTTCTCATGGGGGTTGGGGAGCATGCATTGTGTTGTGTGATCGCCGGTCTGGGGAGGGGTCTAAATTTTTTGAAACATTAGGTGTCCTTACATGCAATCTGGTGCCACATATGCTACTTTTTGAAATACAGTTTGGGTTAAAAAAAATACGTATTTAGGTACTAAAAAGAAAAAAAAAATCGGCATCAATGAGGGAGGCATGGCCCAATGTCCCCTAAATACACTACTGATAATCATAATATAAGTTGAAAAATTAGGTGTCCTTACATGCAATCTGGTGCAACATATGCTACCTTTGAAGTAAAATTTGGGTTAAAATTTAGGTATATTTAGGTACTACAAAGAAAACGAAATCGGCATCATTGAGGGAGGCATGTCCCAATGGCCCCTTGAATACATCACTGATAATCATAAGTTTACACACTGTTGAATTAACACCGAATATATTGGAGCTGGTATAATTCAAATCAGACATGAATTTTAATTACCAAGGAAGTTTTGTAACTATTGATTACCTTCAGCTACATCATTGCTTTATTTTTCTTTCGGCAGGTGTCCGAAAAATTCTCAGCACAGTGCCCGAATTTTACAAAAATATTTGGTTGGGGGCTGCAGCCCCTCAGCCCCCGCCTCCTACGCCTATGTTGATATTCCTTCATTCAAATTGGTAAAGCACTGACGTGTTATTAAGAAACTCACAGTACTGTCTATATTTCACATCAATATGCACAAAATACTAGTAAAGAAAAACAAAATGATGCTAGAGGCACATGTCTACTGTTTCTTCTGTACCTGACCTTACTAGAAGCTTAGAACGCTATTATTAGCAGCACTCTGGTACATACGTACGTATATGTGCATACCCTAACGCTATTATAATGGTATTGCTCTGACCAATTGTACTAAAGATTATTGCTCTGCCAAGTTGTACTAAAGATACTGCACTTGCGTGCAGCTGTACTTATTCTCTGACAATGATACAAACTTGGATGTTAAATTTACCCCTATTAACCAGAAAGCCATAAGGCTTTGTGATTCCTTGCCGTATGGATATATTGTAACAAACATGAATCACCCACATGACAAGCGTAAGATCTCTCACAGTTATCTTACTTGAGACATCATGTTTAAATAAGGTTTTGACCTCTTGAAACCTTGTGGCCCGGCCAAAACGACCTTTCACCTCCACTTAAAACAACTGGGATCACCTACCCTACCCTACATGCTAGATACAAACATGAACAATCCACATGCCAAGTATGAGATATCTCACAGTTATCCTCCTTAAAATATCATGTTAACAAGTTTTTGACCTTTTGTAACCCCAAATGATCTTTGTTTGACCTCCACGAAAATAATCGGGATCATGTACTCAATATTGGCAATCCATACGCTAAGTATGAGATTCCTCACAGTTATCCTTCTTGAGATATTGTGTTTACAAGATTTTATCCATCTGAACTTTTGTAACTCCAAATGACCTTTGACCTCCACCAAAAACAAAAGGAGTATCTCCTCAACTTGAACAGTCAATATGTCAACTGTGAGATCCCTCACAGTGATTCTTCTTGAGATGGTGTTTACAAGGATTTGACCTCTTGGCCTCTGGTGACCCCAAATGACCTTTGACCTCCACCACAAACAATACCAATTATCTACTCAATATGGGAAATCCACATGCTAAGTATAAGATCCCTCACACTGACCCTTCTTGAGATATAGTGTTAACAATGTTTTGACCTTTTGACCTCTGGTGACCCCAAATGACCTTTGACCTCCACCACAAACTAAAGGGATCATCAAATCAATAAGAGTAATCCTCATGCTCAGTATGAGACCTCTCACACTTACCCTTCTTGAGATATAGTGTTTACAAGGTTTTGACCTTTTGACCTCTGGTGACCCCAGATGACGTTTGACCTCCACCAAAAATAATAGGGATCATGTTCTCAATATGGGCAATCCACATACTAAGTATGAGTTTCCTCACAGTTGCCTTTCTTGAGATAAATTGTTTAAAAAGTTATGACCATTTGACCTCTGGTGACCCCAAATGACCTTTGACCTTCACAAAAAACAATAGGTATCATCTACTTAATACTGGTAATCCACATGTTAACTAAAAGATCCCTCAAAGTTACCATTCTTGAGATATAGTGTTTGCAAGGTTTTGACCTTCTGACCTCTGGTGACCACAAATGACGTTTGACCTCCACCACAAACAAGAGGAATCATTTACTTAATATTGGCAATCCACATGCTAAGTATGAGATCCCTACAGGTTACCTTTCTTGAGATAGAGTGTTTACAAGGTTTTGACCTTTTGAGTTTCTGGTGACCCTAAATGACCTTTGACCTCCACCACAAACAATAGAGACCATCTACTTAATATGGGAAATCCACAAGGTAAGTATGAGACCCCTTACCATTACACTTCTTGAGATATACTGTTTACAAGGTTTTGACCTTTTGAGTTTCTGGTGACCCCAAATGACCTTTGACCCCACCACTAATGATAGAAATTATTTACTCAATATGGGAAATCCACATGCTAAGTATGAGATCACTCACACTTACCCTTCTTGAGATACAGTGTTTACAAGGTTTTGACCTTTTGACCTCTGGTGACCCCAAATGACCTTTGACCTCCACCACAAACTAAAGGGATCATCAAATCAATATGAGTAATCCTCTTGCTCAGTATGAGACCTCTCACACTTACCCTTCTTGAGATATAGTGTCTACAAGGTTTTGACCTTTTGACCTCTGGTGACCCCAGATGACGTTTGACCTCCACCAAAAATAATAGGGATCATGTACTCAATATGGGCAATCTATATACTAAGTATGAGTTTCCTCACAGTTGCCTTTCTTGAGATAAATTGTTTACAAAGTTAAGACCATTTGACCTCTGGTGACCCCAAATGACTTTGACCTTCACAAAAACAATAGGTATCATCTACTTAATACGGGTAATCCACATGTTAACTAAAAGATCCCTCAAAGTTACCATTCTTGAGATATAGTGTTTGCAAGGTTTTGACCTTCTGACCTCTGGTGACCTCAAATGACCTTTGACCTTCACAAAAACAATAGGGATCATCTACTCAATAAGGGGTATCTACATGTCAAGTGTGAGATCCCTACAGGTTACCCTTCTTGAGATAGTGTTTACAAGCAAAGCGTCACATACACACAACACACACATACACGCACACGCACGGCATCACCATCGCATAGGAATCAAAAACCCAGTTATAAAAAACAAAATCCAAAATCATAAATGGCTCTTATGTCCTCAAACATTTTGTTAAATTCATGGAGAGTAACTCACTGCTTTATTTTGTAGTATTTATAAAATATCTTCAGAGGGTACCTACAAGACAAAAGAGGGGATATTTGGAGGAATTTGCTGATTTTCCAAAACAAAATTGGAGCGACTGCTCATCCACTTTACTGGCAGGTAACTTAAACCAGTGAAACACATTGTTCGACATGGTCTATGAATGTTTACAATACACAGAACGAAGTTATTACGCACCATTAACCCAACGTTAATAGCATCCACTTAAGACGTGCACCAATTCTTGAGTAACTGACAGCACCGAAAATGACGACAATACTTCACTCGCTTCCTACTCGAGCTATACAATGCCCTGTGTTCTGCTACAAAAGCTCACAGATCACATCCACAGGCAGTTTCAGAAAACGGTAACCACAAAAAGAATGAAATCACTGTAATGCAACGGATTGTATGTATTTAAGTGCCTGCTGTGCTGTCTGTCCAAAATTTGTTGACACGCACATCAGAACAACGCAGCATTGTACATACAAGGCTAGAACGTTACGTCTGCATTGTTGATGCTACCTAACTTGTCAGCCACCATTAGTATGTTCGCAAATACAGCCACTTACAAACAACAAACAATCCCATGAGATTCCCCACAGGAAGTGACCCACTTCCTAGGCGAATTCAAGGATCCCCATGAAAAGTCCATAAACTTCATCATGCATTCCCCACAGAAATCTGAAAATTATCAAGGCCATTTCCCACCGATGGTCCCGAGGACAATTCTCCGCGGACTCTAACAAAGCCAATTTGATTTGTTCTCATGGAAAGTTGTAATTTTCTAGGGGGAATTCGTACCATCTCATGGGAATGACACTTCCCCCCGTTTTTTCATGAGGATGAAATACTTCCCTACTGGATTTGCTCGTTGTCACGAGGAAGTGGTGATACCCCACGGAATTTGAAAGTTTCTCGCCTGCAATGTTTAACATTCCGTGGAATGTGATACTTTCCCATTGAACCCCATGGGTTTTGTTATCCCACCATGCCCGTAGAACCATGTACCATTACACCACAAGCTTTGCAGTTATTTAACCTTTCACAGGACTAGTGAAGCACCTCGTTTTCAGCCTGAGTTCCCAGCATGTATTATATAACACGTGAGATATGTATGGAACGTGGAGGACACAACAAATGTCTAGCTTCATATGTGAAAAGGTTATCATGCCTATTGCATTCTAACTCTTTGGGGGTGTAAAAGTGTTGGTTAGCCAACAGAAGAAAGCTGCTCCCCTTCACACTCTCCTCCTACACCCCTAGCAGCACACAAAACACACCTCAAGGGAACGTATTGCATTTGTTACACAGAAAAGTTTCATATTTTTAAAACCAGTATATGTAGATGTAGATACAGGATGATAGATAATTCAAAATAGGGCAGCACGGTAGCTTTGTTTTCAAGAAATAAAGTTCTCGCGGAAAGATATTCAATTATTTCTTGCTCAAGAATGATTTGGTGGCCCAACTTTTCAAGATTTCAAATGATGCAACACTGGATACTCTTGGTTTGCATTATATTTTGAGGAGATAAAGGTATTGCTGGAGCTTATTGGCAGTGTTGCACTACCCTTACTCGTATCCGTACTCGAGTGCAAATGTTCGTACTCGTACAGTGACCTGGTACCCATAACCCTACCCGCACCCCTACCCGTACTCATGATCTGGCACTCATACCTGTTCTCATGACAAATTTTTTCGAACTCGTACCCGTATCCGTACTAATCACCTGGTACTCATGATACTGTGCTCACACTCATTGTCCAAATTATAAACTGTACTTAACTCTAAAGGGCATGTTGAAGCTTTACTGTTTTACTGTGCCACATGTCTTCTACTGGACTCTTCATATGCAGTGACCCCAATTTGAATTAGTGTAGCTAGGTATTATTTTTCATGAACGGCCCTTTCCATCATGTGAATTTTTTGTTATCACACTGTTAAATTTATTCAAATAACTCTTTATTTTACCTTAAATATTCAATGGTTATAATTGTAAATATCATTTAATATGCTTGAAAGTGAAATAAGAGAAAATTTGAAAGATTTACCTCATTTTTCAAAAGAAATTCGGGAGCGGCTGTTCATTCCTGTTAAAGGCAATAGGTAGTCGCCCAAAAATTGTTTTGAAAAATCAGCAAACTCTCGCAAATCTTCTCTGATTTGCCTTACAAGAACCTCTGAAGATGTTTTTGAACATAACTGTTACAAACAAGAGGTAAAGAAGGCAGTTATTGTCCATGAATTAAACAATTCAATAACAAAAATATCGTCACATCATCACAACAAGCCATTCATGAGACAGGGTATACCAATTCTGATTGGGGTAACTGCATTTTCTCTTTAAGTACTGGACTTGAGCTTTTGTCAGGACAATGCACGTTGTGGCACTGGTTGGCAAAATAACTGTGATGTTTGCTGATCATACACGGTATAGTGCATGTACATATTCCTATTGAACAGTGAGTGGTTCAAAACAAACTTCAAACACTTAACAGAATGAAGGCTAAGCAAGCTAAGAATGTTGCAACACCTGTCTCCGGTTTTCCCCTCTCCACGTCACGAGTTTGCGTAAGTGGCTAATGTGAATTCATGGTGTGAGTGCAAAACAGTAATTGTCCAGTAAAATGATGAATTTTGATGGGAATTCCGGCTTTTGTAACCCCTTTAATACTCTACATTAACGCTTCCACGGAACTTTAACGCAACCTAAAGTTCCTTCGATTTTATCAGTTTCAGTAGAAACTAGTTACTTCGCAAACGGGACTAGTGAACTTCTGTCCCTCTACATGTGTGTGGCTAAGTTAGTATGTACAGTACTAGTTTGCTGGCATGTACTTGTGCACTGTTTGTTGCGCTTTTTTGGCTTAGGCCTATTAAATATTGTGCATTTTTTCGACTTATTCAACCACGCTGGGATTTAATGGGATAATGATGGTTTCCAAACATTTTTTAATTTAATATCCCTGCTAGGGATCTTTGTTTAACCAGGGAGTTGCCAGAGACTCCCTGGTTTAACTTTATTTTTGATGATCTGCTTAAAAGATATGGCAATATTCAAAACACGACAATTGTATGTGTTTCCCTTTCGTGAGCACACTGAACCACTTCAAAGGACAAAAAGGAGAGGACAAAAAACTGCAACCATTTTGGCCTTCAATGCGTTAACGTATAGTCTTAAAGTCGAAAGAAACGTCATTTTCTAAAATTAGTAGAAAGCATCACGGACGCATATATCTAGAGCAAAACATTTTAGAACATATTACAGAAATTGAAAGAGTATCAAAAAGCTGATAACGCATCGCCAAAGAACAGACATTAATCTTTCGTATATCGAGGATATTGGGCAAAGTGAATTCCATAGTATCCAGTTAAGGTTATGATGTATCTTTTCAACAAACGTGAGCAGAAAAATGTTATTATTCAGGCCTTGCATGGAAATTATTTTACGACGCTTAGAAACCACGAATGTGGAAGAAGCCTACGTACGGCTTATGAATTACAACTTCGTGTCGGCTGGCTAAACAGCTCAACAATTTAGTTCAGATTTGGTTTCTCTTGAAACTCCATTGGCTTCATATGTCGCCGCCTTTATCCACTCTGCCACAGTAACGGTTTGTTTTTACTTTTTTTTTTTATTTTGCCGAACATTGTATATGCTGCACCTGTCTGGAATCACTTCGTGTTATCGTCTTATCGTGATCGTCTCACCGCCATGCCGGCTAGTTCACAACCTGCCAACGTAGAAGTACTGCAGTGAAGCCATAAGCCAGTGTTACCCACTTAGCTACCAATTGCTTTCGAGATCTTGCAGTTCCTGGTGACCTCTTGCGACCTTGAGAAGGTCGCCTAGTGGGAAAACATTTGCTCGCTACAGGTAGCAAGAGCTCACCAGAGATCGTAGCTCGCAAGCCATGATCGCTAATGCTCACAAGTGCATTGTGTAGGAGGCTGATCGCAAGAATTCGCAAGAGGTCGCAAAGGTTTTGCAACACAACACGACGTCAGGGGCGTAGATTTCTTTTCAACTTTGGGGGGGATGGGGTGAACTATCGCAAATGTGGACAATGTGCGCGAAGCGTGCACGGCGAGCGCGAAGCGCGAGCCCATGACGGGTGGGGACCAGGGGCCCGCCTTAGGGCCCCTGGTGGGGTCCAGGGGCAAAGCCCCGGTGGGGGTCCGGGGGCTTAGCCCCCTGGACCCCCACTGCCCCCGGAAGCTCCTGGGTTTTAACGTCTCAGAGTGCCAGGAAGACTGTTTTAAGGGGTTATTTTCAGTGGTAATGTTCTTGGTAGGTTATTGGTATATTCATACATTTAGGAAATGCTATCTTGAGCACAAAACTCGTTGATAAGCTGCACTGGATTGAAATTGTACAAGAGCAACAATGTCCTATTAAGCTTAAAAAACAAGGATCAACATATATGGTCATCCCAGACAAATGGACTTTGAACACGGAGATCAGTACAAGACCTGCAAGTTGGCTTGAGATCAGTGACGTCGCCCGGTTTTTATGATTGGGGCACCATACATGATGTAATAATACCTCAGTTCCCCCAAACCTTCGTAAATTACACCTTTATTTTTCATGCGTTCCTGCATTTGCATGCAGCAGTTTTGATCTTTCGTTTGTCACTACATAAAGGTGTCGTCCTGGGGAAGGAGTTTCCCCTTCCCTTTAAGTTTTTTTTAATTAATTTAAGGTCTTTTAGATGCAAAATGGTGCTATCTTTGGGATGTTTTTGGAACTGATCATGTATGGCCGGAAAACGTCCATAATTTAGTTAATGCTAACTTTTGGTAAGGTAAAAGAGGAGAATATGTTGTCTATAATACGTTGTCAACAAATCTCCTGAAGCCCCCTCCCTTTTGTCTATACTGCCTTCTATTTCGGGAAAGTTTTTACACAAAAATATGTGCGTGGAGTCAACAGAAACATTCTTGAGTTATTACGAAATATTTCCTGTCCTTCATTGTGCATTATGAAAGGGCATCTAAGGCCAGCGGATACCTGGATAGGACCTCCTGGAAGCTCTGCATTAATCATATTAATTGTGGCGGGGAAGGGGGCAATGACATAATGCGTGTACTACCTGATATCCAAATGATAATATAGAGTACGACGCCGAACACTTTACAACTATCGTATTTTTACTACTTTTGAACTAAAATCCGGACGAACAGCTGCCAGCAATGGAAAATGAGAGGAAGGGAGAGTATAGATGCAGGGAGGTGATATTAGACCTACCTGATAGGTATAGCAAAAGGGGTGAAGGACTAATAAGAGCGTTACAGAGTGTTGTTTTCGTCATAAGTGTATTAATCAATCAATCACAATCATCAATCACCATCTATACCGATAGTGGCTCAGTGCGAACTGGCGAAGCTCTGGTAAAAGGTTTTGAAAAATGTATAACGGCAGATGCCGTAATTTCAGCCTTCTACATCATGCTACATATTAGATTGAAAGATTCCATATTGATGCGAGGTCCCCACAGATGTCTGGAGATGTATCTCTGTTCTTCGGAAGTGTTATGATCAGAACAGTTTCGTGTATTATTACCTTAATAATGGTCATGACATGGAGTGTAAACAGTGACGAATAATATTTCCATTACAAAACCTGCATTCAGACTCTACATCGAGACACTTTCAATTGCCCAGCAAACCTACATGCCACTGCCATAAGCCAGTCTTTTACCTATTTTTTACCTATTAATTCGTAAACTTTCAACTTTTGGATGCTGTGCTTCTCCGAAAGTTGCTATCGGAAGATATTGATAATATGAGTGACACTGACATAAGGTTGGAAACGCGCGGAGAGCGCGAAAATTTTGAGAGATTGCCAACGATTTGCTAAAATTCTGATAGTTTGAGAAACATTTGTAATAGAAAGTGAAGCGAGATTGAAAAAATTTCTTACGAAAATGAAGAATAAAATACACTTTCCATTATACACGTATCTGTAGACTCAAACATTGGGGGGGGGGGGGGATGATTACATGGGCCATCCCCCCCTGGTCAAATGTTGGGGGGATATATCCCCCCATCCCCCCCCCCCGGATTTACGCCCATGCAACACGTGTTCAACCAGGGAGTTACTATTTAGAAGGAGGTAAAACGGAAGCTCTCCCCTTTGTACCCACGTTTTTGCCGCCAAGGTCACTTGCTTTGTTTAGCACTTGAAGATACAATAGGCTTAAAGCTATTGTTAGTATTTTAACAAAAGGTTCTTGTCTGCTACGTTGGAAAGAAATGTCAACAAATTTTGTCTATATGCTATAGCATTGCCAGTCGCTTTTTTCAAAATTAATTTCCAGATTCCAACGCGATGCAACGCTTATCACAATAGGCTGGTTAAATTTTATGTAACATGATGATCATGCACTAACCATTCGGAAATTACGAAAGTTTGCGGAAAGTTATATAATCTTAAAACAAATTATAGTCTCACACCTCTCTTTAGTCATTTACGCATTGTGCCAGTGTAGGACCTTCTTCTTATAAGCTAGTCTTTCTAGACTCCTTAGGGTATTAACAGTCGTTTTGATTTATTAGACAGTGTTTCTTACCTGACTGTCGCTAAAAACCTTCTGATCAAAGCATTGTTCCTCCTAATCCTATTCATACGGTATACTAAGTAGGTGTATAAAAGGTTTACTTGGGTATCATGTATCAATGAAAAGGATCAGACAAAACAAGTGTGTACCCTAAGCTCTAATAATCACTCATGAATTGAAGCTATGTAAACGATGAGGTGGATCTAATCAGATTACCATAAATCAAAGTTTCCGATGTATCTCCTTCTAATTAATTGAATTAGTTTGGTCAAGGTCTTACCCTCCCTTCCCCTCCCCCATTCAAGAAGCCGTGGATGCTCTTGCGAGAAGGCATGACTAGAACTGTTCTTTGAGTAGGAGAAAGATGTACTTGAATGATTTAAGGACAACCCTATATTGTGTGATACTTCATCAGTTTTCCACTACAGAGCAAAAATCAGAAAGTATATGGCAGGATAAGGTAGAAGAATTGGCATCATGTGGTTCTAGTAGGTTTTACAAAAATCTCATCAAGAGCTCTCAAGGAAAGGCGGTAGCAAGTGGTCCTGGTTCTTTGCTCGATGATACTTTTAGCAACAACAGGAAAGACTTTTGGGGCTCAACTTTCTCCCCTAAACTTTCGATACTTAAACAAGTGTTGAACCTCTGGTCTTGTAGAGATTGGACTCCAGTAGGTAAGAGTATTATTATCAAGTTATTTGCACTTTCCCAACTTGTTTCTCTTTTTCAAGTCTTATTAAAGTTCATCGGCAGGGTTTATTAATATGAATACAGTAATATTTGACTGAAAATCGAAAACCAGGTATGAACTAAGATCTGAGACCACTCTCAATCTGGCTGTTCCCAGATACAGGTGAGCGAGCTCCCTCTGTCCAAGACCCTAGAATATGGAATGATTTGCCCTTTTCAGTTCAGTCGACAGGCTCTCTGGAACACTTTCAGAGGAACTGAAAACCTACCTCTTTAGTTGTGTCTTTGTTGGGGTCAGGGGCCGCGGAGGGGTACTTTGATAGGGGGCAAAGCATGAGGTGAGTGATCGCCTTCCTGGGGTGGACCCCTCCTCTTGATAAATTTTTGTTAATTTAAGGTTGCTTAGATGAAAAATGGTGCTGTCTTTGGGATATTTTTGGAACTGATCATACATGACTGGAAAATGTTGATAATTTAGTGAACTCTAATTTTTGGTTGGGTGGGAGAGGAGAGTAGCCTATGTTTTCTAAGAGAAGCCCCCTTTTGCCTACTTTACTGCATTCTATGTGGGGAAAGTTTTTAAGCAAAAACACGTGCGTGGAGTCCACAGAAACATTTTTGAACTATTACGAAAATTTTCCTTTGATTCATTTGTGCATTATAAAAGGGTATCTAAAGGCTGGCAGACGCCGGAAGCTCTGCATTGATTATATGTAACAGATACAGGCCTATTCCACCCTTCCTCTCTCTTCGTCTTTCTCTTTCGCTTCCTCCTTTTTTCTCTTTCGTTTTCTCCTTTTCAATTTTCCTCTTCATTTCCTTCTTTTACTTCTCTTTTCCCCTTTTCTTGCAAATGATAGGGGGCGGTCGCCTCCTGCCCGCTTTGTGGCGCCACCCCTGGATGGTGTCTGATCCTTTAACTTTGTTTGTCACTTTCTCTTTTGTAAGGCTCATTAGAATAATAAATTTAAATAGTGCGCCATATAAATTTCATAAACTTGAACCTTATCTGGAGTAGAAATCCGAATAAAGTTCGAAGGTTATGCTTTGTTAATCCCATTAGTTTAGGTGGCTTTAAGTCAACACATCTTGAAAGCTTTATTTCCTGCCTAAAATAGGATGGATGTTAAGATATTTAAATGCATACTGGAATGTGGAAACTGTTTTTCGACTTGCACTTTAACGAAGTTGGCAAATCTCTATCTTTTAAATGTAACTGCAAGGTTACTGACTTGAGGTATGTTCTGATGTGTTTATAACGACGTCTCAATGTTAACTTTACAGAGCTGGCCACAAAATATCATTTGAAGGTCGTGTGACATGCCACCAAAAGAGCTTTTTCACTTGTCAGTTAAAGAATTAAGTCCTCTAATTAAAGATCCGTTGCCGGAATTGTTTCAATATCTTTTACCGTTCTCAAAATATACGACTTCAAAGTTTGATGGTTTCTGAAGAAACCAATCGCCTATGAAAAAATAATGATGTGGAGTGTTGCATAGTGTTATGATTTCTTTTGTTAACCCTATATAAATTATCTTTTAATTACCGATCATATAGATTAGAGTTTGGTGATAGATATCAATATTTTTCAAGGAAAAACTTTTAACTTTTATAATAAAACCCTGAGGGAATAACAATGCTACCAGTGTCCTTGAAATTAAGGTTAAAAAACATAGGCTCACATGTGCCATATATGGTATATCCCTCTTTCGATGTCACATATTTGCATATTTAGATCATGTTTATTCATGATACAAGTGTGAAATAGAAATTTCCCTGTAAAATGGTCAATATTTGATGGATTTTAATGGAAATTGCGGCTATTTTCTGGATTTTTAATGCTTTTTACATCGAATATCCAACTATGTTATTTTCATGTCACACGACCTTTAAAGCCGTTCACGTTTACTATTTATATGTATGCCATCCCATCCAAGTGGAAAGAATATTGTAGCATGATGATTCTAGTAACCCCAGTGAAGACTTCTTTTCCATCGCATCCCCTCCAAACTTTTGTAAGGTCACTTAATTAAAAATTGCAATTGCAAGCTGGAACGCACAGTTTAGCATTAATGAGGATGAATGGGAAAGTACCTTTAAAAACCAGTACTGATCAGTAAGAGACGTAAAGATTGATTACTTTCGATTTCGTTTTCTGCATCGTATTGTAGGAAGAAACCGTGGCTTACACAGTCAATTATGTTACTTTTTGTAAGACTGAGGAGGAATCAACTGAACATTTGTTTTGGTATTGCCTGTTGTTTCTTCATTTACTCTTGATTTGAAAGAAAATCTTCTAGAAAGGAATTTTGTGTTTTTTACAGAAGATACCTTTATTGGTTATTAAAGACTGCGTAAGCATCCATTAAATTCCCTCATTTACCACGCAAAGTATATATTTCAGTGCAAGCAATGATGCACTTTCTCATTTTAATGATTTCATGTACAAATTCAGGTATGCACTATAAGACTAATTGAAATGTGCATAAGTGATTCCAATATCAAAGAACCTTTTTCCTTCCTGTTCTTTCAACGCATAGTTTCAAATTAAATAACATCTTGAGTTTAGTAAGCATTAATTATTGTTTCCTCACATATATCTCAATATGCAATTGTTTCTGTAAACTTTAAATTATTGCGAAAGCAATGAATACAGGTTGGAAAAAGGGTCGCAAGGAATAGCACGAGCTTGCAAGCCATTCAAACGACTGTCTATCGGTAGGAGCCAATAGTTGCTAAAAATAAAGTAATATGCAAATGAATTGAGATATGACTACAGTTAGCTATCTGGTATTTGGTGAAGAGCAATTTAGGTTCATTGTGCTTATCTTGAAATATACCTTGCATTCAACCAGACACTTTTGGATAGCAAATTAATTTGCTTCTGAAATAACTGGAAACATAAAGGTGAACAGAATTTCCCGATGGGCCCCTGTAAATGCATTAAACAGTATGACACCAATCTAATACCACCTTGCTGGTCTTAACACGTAATGTATTTCATTTTTAGCAGATACATTGGAAAGTTCTAATTGTGTTATCAGTATTGAGTTTTTTTCCCCTATAAAACTTAATATCAAGAAATTAAACGCAAAGTTAAATCAAAGTTAATTTCCAATCGATATTACGAAGTATCATTGTTACGGTTCATATCTACGTCACTAGCGGTTAAGGTTCGAAAATGAAGTCTTCTTTTTTCCTGTCCTTTAGTAAAGTGACGCATGATTAGCGTAACAGAAAGGTTATCACCGTTGTAAAATACTGCTTTCATAAGTACAACAAACATTGAAGCCAAATAAAGGAAATTTCATATACCGCAGCCTTTCTTTAAGTTGTCATAGTTATCCTATAATCATTTTGCAGCGATTCAGATGCGCTTTGCAAGTATTGTTTCAATGTGGCACTATGGTTAATGATCATTTCTTGATTGTCGTACCATTTAGGCAACAGAAAAAATGAGCTGTTGTTAACCATTTAGCGAGAGTCGTTTAGCATGCCAGTTTCTTTTTTTTTTTCTTATGTAACGTTACAACCTCGCTGCTGCACTGGCATTGACAAACACTCACAACGTTAAAATGGAGTGTAGCATTACGCAGATTTTCAACCTAATCTAACTAGTGGGTGTTAATTGTTAAAATGTGGATATATATGAATTCCTCCCGAACGTTTCACTCAGCTTGAATTCCATGTATTTGTAACTTTAGGTTTTTTATACAAACGAAACGATTTTCTATTGATTTTTAGTTTCCTTCGAGATTTCGCAAACACTCAGGAAGAGCTGGTTAAAGTCAATAATATCAATTCCAAAAGATAACACCCTCAAATCTCAGCGGTTTTCGTTTCACTTGAATAGACGAGAGTCTTATTAAAGATGTAAAACATCTAGCCGATTCTCCCATCTTTCATCATAGTTCTATTACACAAAGATAATTTTTATCTATCTAGAAATGCTGTCTAGTCAATTATTTCTTGCATATGTCAAGCAATGTCAGTTAGTTCCATAAAAGAAACTCTTCAATATCCTGATCTTCGTGGTGCACATGAGGTATTGGTTTCCTTAAAACTATTAGAAACCTCTTTCCCCATTTCTATTACACCAATTGCCTCAAGGCACGATATGTGATACAGCTTGTTGGAAACAGATAATTAATTGGCCACCATTTATCTTTCCACCTGCTTATTCACAGTCGATAAACCGTATTCGACCTATTCGAATATTCACTCCCGCAGGGGAGTAGTTACCATGATAACAGGAGAAAAAAATGTGTGTGGCTCTACTTGTACCTTGTTCTCACGTCTGAAGCCACAAAAGGCATGATAGCTTAGTGGTTAAGACGGTCGCAAGGAGCCCGACAAACTAGGTTCGAGTCCTGGTCGTGGCTTAATTTTCTTTCTGAATTCATTTCTTGTGTTGTTTCCCTTGTTCGTAAAGGCTATCGCCAGTACTCGGGAATGATTTTTATCGACAGTATATATATATATATATATATATATATATATATATATATATATATATATATATATATATATATATATATATATACTTAAATGTTTGGACATTTGCCTCAAAGAAAATCATTTTGAGTTTAATGATAATTTCTACAGCCAAATTCATGGAACTTCAATTGGCCCCAAAATGGCTCCTGGTTATGCGTGTCTGGGCATGGGTTCAGTGGAGGACGAGCTTAAATCTAAGTCCCCTCTGCACCCCAAGTGCTAGTTTCGGTACATTGACGATATTTTCGGTCTTTGGCCGCACGATGAGACGTCCTTCTTTACATTTATGGAGCTACTTAATAGTCTTTATCCAGGGATTCTGGAATTTACTCATGTTTTTCACAAGTCCCAAATAGACTTTTTGGATTTACACATAGAGCTGCAGAGCGGTCGTATTACAACAGACCTTTATACCAAGCCCACTAATAAGGGGGCCTACCTTCACTATGATTCATACCATTCCAACAGTACTAAGGATGGCATAGTTTTCAGTCAAGTGCTGAGAGTAAAAAGCATCTGCTCTGGCCCCGCTAAGACTACTGAACATCTTGATGACCTCGGCAAAAAGTTTAAAAACAGGGGTTATCCCCCCCCCCCCGCCGTTATCAGCAGGCAACTGGAGAAAGCTAGGTCTTTCTCCAGAGAACATTTATTGTCTAGAGAGCGTGTTAAGCGCCGTCCCCCCATCAAAGCCCCTTTAGTGGTCACCCGGAATCCTAAGCTCCCTGACCTTCACGGTGTTCTACGTAAATATTTCCACATTCTTCAGCTATCTCAGAATTTTCGTAATTTGATGCCTACGCCCCCAAGATCATCTTTAGACAACCAAAAAATTTGCAGTCTCTTATTGTGAAGGCTAAAGTCAGTAGTCGTTCTACACCTGTAGTGCACAGAGGGACCTTCAAGACACATGCTCGTAACTGTGTCACGTGTTCAGCCCTTAGAGAAACGACCTATGTTGTTAGTCACACGACAGGAGAACGTTTCCATTTAAACACCATTATTACATGCACTACAAACGAAGTTACATAGTTACCTTATCAATTGTCTTGATTGCGGCAAGCAGTTTGTTGGGGAGACCGGTTCAGAGCTTAAAGTTCGTCACAGAGGTCATAGACAAGAACTCCGTAAGGGTCACATCCATTAGGCTTTCACTTTCAAACGTGTCAACGCTGCGAATTTATCGGCTTACAGAATCTCACTAACAGCACTAAGCAAAATAGAGAAGAAGCTGAATTGAAGTGGATTTACAGATTAAATACTTACGCTCCATTAGGTATCAATGTAAAGGATATGCGACACTAATTGGTTAAGTGGGTTATCTTCTTTTTTTCCAGTCTCTGATGCTCTTTTTGCAGTCTTTTTTCTTTTTTCATTTTTACACTAGTGATCAAGGGCAGTAGATCTGCTCGAAACGTCTAGTAGTTTCTTATTGTATATGTGTGGTGATCGACATTGAACTTCTCTTGTATTTATTTTTCTGACTTTCTGTTATGGAGTTCTTCAGTTCGTCTCGTTATTTGTTGAGTGCTGGATTTTTCATGTTTATCGATATATATATATATATATATATATATATATATATATATATATATATATATATATATATATAATATATATATATATATAATATATATATATATATATATATATATATATATATAGGAGTAGCCATGGGAACCAAAATGGGTCCTTCTGTTGCTTGCCTAACCATGGGCCACTTTGAAGAACAACTTTTTTCGCAGTATACCGGTGCTCACCCTTTCCTTTACAAAAGGTATATTGACGATATTGTGGGAGTGCCAACAGGGACCCGTCACGATTTAGAATCTTTCATCCAATTTGTAGGATCCTTCAGTCCATTTTTGAAATTCACACATTGTATTTCTGACACTTCAGTGGTTTTCCTCGACCTTCAATTTGCGACCGTAAAATCAAGTCAAAGCTACATTTTAAACCCACCGATTCTCATAACTACCTTTTGTGTCCATCTAACCATCCCAAATCCTGTACCAAATCCATCCCATACTCACAACTTTTAAGGGCCAGAAGGATTTGCTCAGAAGATTCTGATTTTTCAGCAGCTTCCAAAAATATACTATCATTCTTAGAGAAGCGTCAGTATCCCACTAAAATCCTTACCGGTGCTCTACATAGAATCCAAGGAATCAACAGAGAGGAGGCCTTGAGTAAGAAGTCTAACACGTCTACCAATCTACGCATTCCTTTGGTAATTTCCCATCACCCATCGGTACGCCCCATCATTCGCCCGTGACCTTTTCCCCGAGCTCCCCATTACGGCCTTCAGAGTTGAAAAGAACATTTCCAAGCACTTAGTTCGGGCTTCCCATCCACAACAAGCAACTGACAACACCCCAGGTACATTTCCCTGTGGTCGTAGTAGGTGCAACACATGCCAAGTGGTTGGCAAGAACACACTCATTAACATTTTGGGTTCTAACGGCAACAAATTCAGTGTGAACCAACACTTTACCTGCACTTCCACAAATTTGGTTTACATTTTAGTTTGTGGACGTTGCAATTGCCTGTATGTGGGAGAGACCAAACGTCGGCTGGCTGACCGAATCACTGAACACCTCAGGTCCATCAAACAGAACCTTCAAGGTTATCCGGTCGCCACACATTTCAACCCACCATCACCGTGCTCAATTAAAGACTTGGCCATTACCGCAGCCTTAATGTGCAGAGGTTCTGACCGTGATCGTCAGACCGCCGAAAACCGGCTTGTCATGAAGCTCGGGACCCTCTCCCCACACGGTCGTAACATTAGAATAGACCTTTTTTTAACTTGTTCCCCTTTTCATTACTTTTTACCAGTTTTATGCAGCCTTCTTTCGCATTTTTACACCGTGTTGGCTCTGTACGACCGGTTTGTCCGTGCCTTTCTTCAATGTGTTTCTTCTCTATTTCTACTTCTTTGTTGTTCAGTTGCATTTCTTTGCCACCTGATGAAAAGTCTATACTCGAAACGTCGTGGAATTTTCCGTAAACTTTTAGCACTTTTTACAATCTTTATCGACCTACATACTACTATAGTGCTCCGCAGCATTTCGACCCTATAATATATATATATATATATATATATATATATATATATATATATATATATATATATATAGGTCGATAAAAGTGGAATGTTCCTGGGGTGTTTGGAATGAGCTGGTGTGGAATTGAGGCCCCATCCACAACAGCCCATGCTGTAACCGTGTGAGATGCAGCACATGCCCAGTGGTTGGTCAGAACACCCCGTTCAACATTATGGGTCCTAAAGGCAACAGATTCACTGTTAACCAGCACTTAACCTGTACTTTCACGAATGTGGTTTACATTTTAGTTTGTGTACGTTGCGACTCAATGTATGTGGAAGAGACCAAACGCCTCCTTGCATGCACGGAACATCTTAGGTCCACCAAACAAAGCCTCCAAGGTTATCCCGTGGCCACACATTTCAATCCCCGATCACCATGCTCGATAAGGAGCGTTACCGCAGCCATAAAGTGCAGAGGTTCTGAACGTGATCCTCTAACTGCCGAAAACCGATTTATCATGAAGCTCAGAACCCTCTCTCCACACGGTCTTAACGTTAGGACATACCTTATCTTGCTCCTTTTTGATTTCTTTTTTTACTAGTTCTACTCGGTCTCTTTACAGAAGTTTTCTCGTCGTGTTCTTTTTTTCAAACGGCTTGGTCGTGCCCAATTTTAATGTGTGTTTCCTATTTTCCCGGACAACTCCCACCCGGACAATGCCCCTGGACAATTCGTATCCGGAAAATTGCCAACCCGGACAATTTCTACTCCGGAAAACTCCCACTAGGACAATTTTACCCGGACAATTGTCTACCCGGACTATTCCCACTTCGGACATCTCCCACGCTGACAATTCCCACCCGGACAATTCTCTCCGGGACAGTTACCACAGTTTGTTGTAGAGCGGCCATCTGGAAATAACAAGATACAGGTCAACACTATTCTTGAACAACCTTAGAAAATCCGGATCTGGAAAAATAATGCACAACACTCCTAGGTGGAGTCAAGCGTGCAGGGTTTGGTGTGCACAAGAAGAGTTAGTCCTCCCGTCTGAGGAACCTCAAGGCGAGTCCTTGAATTACTTTGGGTCCTCAAGATCTGTTATATTCTGGAGGAGAAGGTTCCAGTCTCTGACGATACGAGGAAAGAAGATATATTTGTAGCAGTCCTTGTTGGTTTGGATAATAGAAAAACTGTTCGAATGTTGATGCCTAGAAGGCCGTGGGACCGGGTGTACGAGGTTGACAGTTGGCAAGGCAAGGAAGCCCAATCTAGCTTTATGGAGAGTAACAAGCCTGTTAACAGGCCTTCTGTCTTTAAGACTATCCCACCCTAGATCCTTCAACATTTCAGTTACACTACTGTGGGCGGAGTAGTCGTTAAAAGCAAACCTAGCAACCCTACGTTGAATTTGTTCGATTTTATTAGTTAAGGAGACAGTGTAAGGATCCCAGATGGATGAAGAATACTCCAATAAAGGCCAAAGATAGGCATTGGCTTGAATACTGATGACGGCAGGAGTATAAATTCACATTAATAAAACCTAAGGACCTATTTGCCGATGGGGTGATACGGTTAATGTGCTTGTTTCAGGTAAGGGTGTTAGAGATGTAAACTCCAAGGTAAGTATGGCAGTCAGTAGATTCCGGAATTTCATTGCCTAGTCATAAAGTTTAGGATTCCTCGAGTGAGTAATCCTCATTCAAAAGCATTTCTTGGAGCTAAAGTGCATTTGCCAATTATTCTGCCATATAAAAAGGGTGTGTAGGTCATTTTGGAGTTGTACCTGGTCTAAGTTATTCCTTATTTGTCTGTAAATTACACAATTATCAGCAAAAGTCTTAGTTCAAAAGAGATATTATTGGGCAAATCATTAATGTAGGCTGAAAATAACAGAGGACCCAGGACCATGCCCTGGGGAACAACAAAGATATTATCAGTCCATTCAGAGAAGTCACCACCCACCACAACCCTCTGCTTCCGAAATTTAAGGAAATTTGCAACCCAAGATCACCTGGGATTCACGAGAATGGTGTTGTCTAAAACCATGTTGCCTACTCGTGATGACCGGGTATTTATCAACGTGTTGCATAGGACAATGTATAATGTGCTCCAGGATTTTGCCGCAAACGGAGGTAAAAGACCGGCCTATAATTTAAAGCAAGAGAGCGGTCACCTTTTTTAAGGATCGGACTGATATTGGGACACAGCCAAAAGGATGATAAAGTACCAGTGTCAAGTGATATTTGGAAATTGAGACCGAGAGCAGGGGCCACCTCCTCTGCAACCATTTTCAGAATGTTGGCAGGTATACCATCGGGACCAAAAGAAGGCGCTGGTCCAGAAATTTTGGAAGGCAGGGCCACGATGAGGAATCATCCAGGTGTATCACGTGGGCGAACAGCGAGAAAGGAGAAAATAAGGTTCTAGTTTCTCCCTTAAATATATTATAGTTCATTTCAATTATTATTACATGCCTTATTAATGGGAGAGCACTTGTTATTACAATCCGGGTAGTAAATTTTGACATATTATTTCAATAAGTGAACTCTGTTAATTATTATTTCGGTTCATCCGATAAAGGACTAGCTTCCTCCTTGGCAGTGTGCATTGGACTAAGGTGGTTAATTTACACGTCACCCATTGTTTTCACCCTGCCACACTACTTTTCAGAAGGACCATTTCGGGTCCTTTAATATTAGCACTGTGAGAGATGTTGGTTACGTTGCGGGTTATGGGGCAGCCAGTGTTCAAGGACAGCTAGAGACACTGAAGCAGGATGGATGAATCGCTTCCGCCAGTGGTGAAGAAGGTGTCATACACATTGATCTTGTTACA
Organism: Holothuria leucospilota; assembly: GCA_029531755.1. NCBI lineage: Eukaryota > Metazoa > Echinodermata > Holothuroidea > Aspidochirotida > Holothuriidae > Holothuria > Holothuria leucospilota. The sequence continues at coordinate 79,948 of JAIZAY010000072.1, read as the reverse complement.
CCTCAGCGTGGGTCATCCAGTGCGAGGATGCATTCCGCGTGCATTCTTAGCAGCGAATGGGCCCATCACATTTATGCCTATTCCGTGCACTGGCCGATCCAGGATAAATTTATTAATGTGGTTTTTAAGTGGGAAGCCACACGGGATTGAATTGACCTTATCCCCACCAAAGATGTGACCGAGGTTGGAAAAAATGAAACTTCAATATTTCCAGATTGCAAGAAATCGAATTCTTAAACACATTTTGTAGCTAAAGCTTTACGTCTACCATTGACCTTGACTACAGAGAAAAGTTTAAAATAATATTGAGGAAAAATGGAAACGAACAGAACTAACGGTAAAAGGGCAAGAAATTTCATGTAGTTTGCGAAAAATTCGTGATAGTTATCTTTAGACTAAACTTGTTTTAGCTCACCGAATTTTCGATTTGAAATAAATTGGGTTGTCTGGCCCTCATGCAATTTGCACTGGTATACGGTTGGCAAGCGAATCGCCAAAACGGGGAGAGGTAGTAGTCGGCACAGCGGTTCGTCCCAAACCCAGTTTAGCTACGGGTTGGCTAAAGGGAGCCTATATGCATGAGCAGAGATTTGTTCTGACACCTGAGGGACAGGACCAACCAGCCCCGCTGAGGGTACCTTGACGTAGCTCTCCGTTGTCGTCGTGGGGTCCAGAGGCACACGTCAGGGCTCCTGGTCTGGTCCGAGAGCAACGGTCCTGTAGGTTTCCAAGGAAGTTCTGGGGTATATGCCAATCTATGGGCAGGTAACATGAAGCATTCAACTATTTTTTAAAGACACTGGATGCACCCCACGCAGATCACAAACGTGAAAATTCCATCACTCTTCTTTTTATTAATGGGGTCAAGTAGCAAAGCCAAAGTGGGGTCGGTCGCAAAGCCCACGGATTTTCTAGGGGTAACTACTAGCATATGAAGCATTTTGCTTTTTAAAAGGACACTGGATTGTGACAGTAAAATTGGCACCTGTATTGCAGCATCTTATTCTTAACTATTTAGGGGTATTTATCCTCTTTAGCAGAGGACAATGATATGCTTGTCCATTCATGCCAAAGTCACTGAAGCAGCCCAGCTGAGGTATGCTGCTTTGTATTGTGTGTTTGCTGTGAATACTACTGGGCATGTAGACATGGGTTCAGTATTACAGTGTGTTGTGAGAGAAGTTTACTTTACTCTTCAATGTTAGTGAGGTGACAAGGGAGCTGACTGAGGTGCAGTTAGTGCTATAGTATATCTTTTGGCCTGGGGGTGGCCATTGGCATATATTGGCCTGGGTGAGGTCATTTGTGTACATTGTAGGGTAAAATGCGGTGTACCCTGGAGAACTAGTAATATTCATATATTGCTTCCATGAAAGCCTGGGTGAGGCTATATTAAATTATTATGTGAAACGCACCTTTAGCATTTAAGTCTTGAGAAAAGTTTGAAAAGACTGTCAGCAGGTGTTCACACGGAGACGGATAGGCTCGGGTGGAGTCTCATTATACTACTTTGAATCATGTGAGTATTTTGTGCATTTTGTATACTTTTGGTTAAATTATTGAGAAGGTGAATGTTTTGATATTTTGTGTGTTATAAAATCCTAAGATTGTGCTATATTAGTAAATTGTTGAATACATTGAAATATGAAATGGGCAGATCCGGTGCAATAGCAGTAAGGCATGGGTAGGAGAGCCAAATGGTTGTAAAAATAGATCGTTTAGAAGACCATGAGTCACTGTATAATTATACAGGAAATTGAATTTGTTACAGACTGTGTAAATGGTTATTTAATGAGTAACGAATAGGATTGTATATAAATGGCTAAATAGGTTACGACGGGTAAATTTATTTTGAATGAGGAAATATATGATTGTGTCTAGAATTACAGTGACTAGAGAGGGGCAATTGAAATATCCTAGTATTCGATATGAAAATTATTGTAAGGTTCGGTGTTGATTTGTTACAGCCTACTCAAATCCGAGGTGTAGCACTCCATTACTCGATGTGCCGATCGTTGACTATAGATGAAGGCAGGACCGCCCAACATTGACATCGTACACGTGATTATAGCTTTGGCATAGACTTTAACTTTATTTTGAAGAACTTTATCTTTATTTTGAAGAACTTTATGTTCGCGACATTTGGAGCTGAACAGTGGCAGGTCACATCCAGATAGCCCACGTGTTTAAAAGTGTTCAATCTTGTTCCTCTAATATACTTGCATGATATGGGAAGATTCTCGTACTGTTATTTATAATATTGTACCTGTATAGAAAGAATCTGGGGTGACGCTAGCCTGGCGGTGTCACAAATGGGGGCCTATCCGGGAAGGTACAATTTAAATGAGATTAAGAAAATATTGACTTGTTAATATGAATAACTTGTATAATTAGTGTCTTATGCGAAATTGGGGCACAGAGTTAAATTAAGAAAGTATATTTGTTTTACCTTTTCATAACATTTGAATGGTCCTTTTGTTTCAGACACACCCGTTGCCGCCTCTCCATAAAATGTGAACACCTCTCGCAGAAATCTTGTAATACGTTAAAGATATGTACATCAAAAGTTTTGCAAGCATAGTCCTGTGGTATGTAAATGTCACTATTTTATTCCATGTAACTGTTATATCTAGTAAGTTGGTGTTAAGCGTCCAAACAGAATACAGTAGGCCTATGGAGATAGAAAAGCTAGTAAAAGTTGGGAAAGAATTGGGCTTTTCAGGGGAAGAATTAAAAGCTTTCATTGATGTAGAGAGGATTAGGTTAAAGGAAGAACGGGATGAAGCTCGAAGAATTAGAGCAGAGGAAAGAGAGGAAGAGCATAGGTTACTGATAGAAGCTCAGGAATATAAATTAAAATCAAAAGAGCTAGAAGTTAAAGAAATAGAACTCAAACTTGTTCAAAAGGAACAGGAGATTAAGGAAAAGGAATTCAAAGTGAAAGATGGAAATGTGGAAGTAGAAAGTAGTGCATCGGAAGGGGAAGGTGATACCAAGCAGGGTACAGACAAAAAGGGAAATATATACACAAAAGCCCCAAAGTTACCCAAATTTGAGGATGGGAAGGATAATATGGATGCATACCTAACGAGATTTGAAAGATATGCAGACTCACGAAAGTGGAAGAAAAAGTCTTGGGCATTAAACCTTAGTACATTGTTAACAGGAAAAGGTTTAACTGTGTATTATAGCCTTAGTGCAGAGGAAGCAGACAACTATGAAGTTCTCAAATCAGCTTTGCTTAAAAGTTACGAGTTAACAGAGGAAGGGTTTAGAAATAAGTTTAACTCATCAAGACCAGAAAGTAAGGAAACGGCTTCTCAATTTGCAACCCGTTTAACGAATTATTTACAAAGATGGATTGATCTTTCGGGGACTTCAAAGTCATTTGAAGGTATTATGGACCTTTTAATAAGGGACCAGTTTATTCACAGTTGTCCCAAGGAATTGTCATTATATATTCGTGAAAGACAACCTAAGGATGTACAGAGTCTAGTTAAACTAGCTGAACAATATATTGATGCTCACGAAGGTTGGTTTACACGTTACAATAGAAACAATAGGAATAGAGAGCAAAGTCAATCTGGTGACAACCCAAGGCAAAGTCAATCTTCAAACTTAAGAGGTACAGAGAGTACAGTTGGTCGATCTGCAACTAACTTACCTTCAGGCAGATCGAACATAACTTGTTATGTATGTGGTAAACGTGGACATAGGGCTCGTGAATGTCGGAGTAGGAATACGTTGGCAGCACTCATTGATGGAGCACAGACATCTACAAGTTTGGGATATAATCAAGCTCCACCTGAACGTATAGATCAAACTATTCAAGTAGAATATGATAACAGGGACGGGCCGTACTACCCGCTTATGTCAGATCAAGGGCAAATTAATTCAAGTACTAGGCCAGACCAGGCAAATGGTTACAATTCTATTGTGTATGGTCAGAGACAGAGTCTGCAGGCTATGATAGGTTCAAGTGACACTGTAGCCTTCCTTAAAATTGAAGAAAACGATTCTCACTTACTAAAGGCATCAAAAAAAGGGATTTTTAGCATTAGAGTGTGGTCATAAAATTCCAATGCTTACAGCTGCATGTCAACGTAGCAGTCACCCGAATATGCCAGTTGAGCAGGGATTTGTCGGGAAGAAAGTAGTTCAAGTGTTAAGGGACACGGGATGTAGTGGGGCTGTGGTAAATAAAAAGTTTGTAGAGGATTCTCAATATACAGGTGAAGAGAAGATGTGTGTATTGATAGATGGTACTGTTCGTAGATTTCCAGTGGCTGTCATTGATGTCAGTACTCCATATTTTACAGGGAAAGTAAGTGCCTTATGTATGAATGACCCAGTGTTTGACTTGATTTTAGGAAACATTCAAGGGATCAAGAACCTAATTAATGTAGATTTTAAAGGCCAGTCTGGTGAGATCATAGAGAAAGAATGCATATCTGAGACAACTGCTACAGTTCAGACACGTAATCAAAGAGGCCAGAGCGCCAAAGCAATTAAACCTCTTAAAGTAGTCTTGTCTGATGATAGGAAAGTTACTCCAGAAAGTGTTGCAAACTTTCAACAAAATGATTTTACGTTGAAAAAAATTAGAGAATTGGCTAAGTCAGGTACGAAAACTCCTTCTAAGAAGGCAGGGTACCAAACTTTTAATTATGAGAACGGCATTATTTTTAGGGAATATCAATCACCAAATGTCAATCATGGTGAACCTTATCGACAACTTGTAGTACCTTTAATATACCGTAAGAACGTGTTAAAATTGGCACATGAATCCCTTTTCGGAGGTCACCAAGGAATTAAGAAGACTAAGTTTAAGATATTGACTGAATTTTATTGGCCAGGCGTAGGAGCCGACGTAAGACGGTATTGCCAATCTTGCGATATCTGCCAAAGAACGATACCAAAGGAGAGAATAACCAAAGTACCCTTAGGAGACATGCCCCTCATGAATTCCCCATTCGAAAGAGTTGCGGTTGATCTCGTAGGGCCATTAAAACCATCCACTGACCGGGGATATAGGTACATATTGGTCCTCATGGACTATGCGACAAGATATCCCGAGGCTGAAGCTTTGAAGACAATCGAAACCGAAGTTGTAGCGGAATCTCTAGTCAATATGTTTAGTTATTTAGGAATTCCTCAAGAAATGCTTACAGACCAGGGCAGTCAATTTGTGTCAGGGCTAATGAAGGAAGTGTGTCGATTACTGTCAATCCGAAACCTAAATACGACTCCTTATCACGCTATGTGTAATGGGTTGGTAGAACGATATAATGGCACCCTTAAACAGATGTTAAAGAAAATGTGTGAGGAAAAACCGTGTGATTGGGACAGGTACCTCGAACCATTACTTTTTGCTTATCGGGAAACCCCAAATGAAAATACAGGATTCTCACCATTTGAATTGTTATTCGGCAGGCAAGTAAGGGGACCAATGCAACTATTAAAGGAATTGTGGACAGGGCAGTGTAAAGAAACCGAGACAAAAACTACCTATCAGTACGTGCTAGAGCTACAGAACCGATTAGAGGAAACATGTAAGTTGGCACAGGAAAATCTAAAGAAAGCAAAACAGAAACAAGCACGGTACTACAACAGGAAAGCTAAAGATCGAACCTTTAAAGTAGGGGACGAAGTACTGCTTCTCATACCAAATGAGGAAAACAAATTGTTAATGCAATGGAAGGGACCATTTCCCATCGTTGAAAAGCTGAACTCTATGAATTACAAAATTGATTTCGGACATAGAGCAAAGGTATTCCATGCCAACATGCTTAAACGTTACTATCGTAGGTCTGAGGGAAAACCACCAAATTCAAAGGCTGAAAGTGTCCTGCAAATTTCAGCAGTGGCTATTATTGAGCCTGAAGAGAACGAAAGTGAAATGGAAACTTATGGTAATGAATTACTTCATTTACCCAGGATGCAGGCAAAGGAATCTGTAAAAGATGTTAATGTAAATCCAGGACTAGATTGGGACAAACAGAAAGAAGTGCGAAGACTGTTAGGAAATTTCAAAGAAATATTAACTGACATACCAGGTAGGACCAACTTAGGGAAACACGAAATCCGACTTACAGACAGTCGTCCAATTAAGTGTGCACCTTACGCACTACCCCACGCTATCAAATCTGAAGTTGAAAAAGATATCGAAAATATGCTGAAAATGGGTATTATATCCCAAGCAAATAGCCCATATGCATTTCCATTAGTAGCTCTGAGAAAAACAGATGGAACATTGAGGAATTGTGTGGATATGCGTAAACTGAATCAAGTAACGATATTTGACGCAGAGCCTATTCCAAATCAGGAAGAAATTTTCAGCCAGTTAAGCAAAGATATCTATTTCACAAAGATTGATCTCAGCAAAGGCTACTGGCAGATTCCAATGGAAGAAACTTCAAAACAGTATACAACATTCGTAACCAATTCAGGATTATATCAGTTCAATGTTATGCCCTTTGGACTTGTTAATTCAGGAGCAACCTTCAGTAGAATTATGAGAATTTTGTTAAAAGATCTTCAAAATGTCCATAACTACATTGACGACATATTAATACATACATCTACATGGGAAGAGCATCTCAAAACAGTGAAGGAAGTACTTAAACGATTGCGATCGAGTAATTTAACTGCTAGACCAACAAAATGTTTTATAGGGTATGAAGAAATTGAATTTTTAGGCCATGTTGTTGGAAAGGGGACAATAAAACCAAAGGAAGACAAGGTTCAAGCAGTCAAGCAGGCAAAACGCCCAGAAACAAAAACCCAATTAAGATCCTTTCTAGGGCTTGTAGGATTTTATAGAAAGTTTATTCCAGATTTTTCCACCATAGCATTGCCTCTTACGAATCTTACCAAAAAGGGAGAACCCAATAAACTTAAATGGGACGACAGACATGAAAATGCATTTAGAACATTAAGGAGGAAAGTGGCAAGTTACCCCATTCTTAATTTGCCGGATGTGAGTAAAGAGTTTGTGCTTCGTAGTGACGCATCCACAACCGCTATGGGGGCAGTATTACTTCAAGAAACTGCTGGGGAACTATTCCCGGTTGCGTATGCTAGTAAAAAGTTTAATAAGGCACAGTGCGCATACTCGGTTACAGAAAAGGAATGTCTAGCTATTATTTGGGCAGTTCAGAAGTTCCAAACGTATCTCTACGGGAAAGAATTCGTTATCCAAACGGACCACCAACCTCTCAGTTGTATTAAACGAGCAAAGGTTGCAAACGTCGATTATTAAGATGGGCTTTAATGCTACAACCTTACAGGTATAGAATAGAAATAATCAAAGGAAGTGAAAACATCGGAGCGGATTATTTGAGCAGGTCTGAGTTTTGAGTAGCTATGGTATAAATTATGGAGAAAGAGTAGGATGATTCATTTATTAAAGGTAATTGATCAAACTGCAGTGAGATTAGTCAAACATGTAGCTTAGTTTATGTTCAGTGTGTAATTTGTTGGATTGTCAGATGTGCGAATATTCATTTTTCCTGATTTTTGCAAAATGTATGATAACATTTTCTTGAAGAGGGGAGGTAATTGTGACAGTAAAATTGGCACCTGTATTGCAGCATCTTATTCTTAACTATTTAGGGGTATTTATCCTCTTTAGCAGAGGACAATGATATGCTTGTCCATTCATGCCAAAGTCACTGAAGCAGCCCAGCTGAGGTATGCTGCTTTGTATTGTGTGTTTGCTGTGAATACTACTGGGCATGTAGACATGGGTTCAGTATTACAGTGTGTTGTGAGAGAAGTTTACTTTACTCTTCAATGTTAGTGAGGTGACAAGGGAGCTGACTGAGGTGCAGTTAGTGCTATAGTATATCTTTTGGCCTGGGGGTGGCCATTGGCATATATTGGCCTGGGTGAGGTCATTTGTGTACATTGTAGGGTAAAATGCGGTGTACCCTGGAGAACTAGTAATATTCATATATTGCTTCCATGAAAGCCTGGGTGAGGCTATATTAAATTATTATGTGAAACGCACCTTTAGCATTTAAGTCTTGAGAAAAGTTTGAAAAGACTGTCAGCAGGTGTTCACACGGAGACGGATAGGCTCGGGTGGAGTCTCATTATACTACTTTGAATCATGTGAGTATTTTGTGCATTTTGTATACTTTTGGTTAAATTATTGAGAAGGTGAATGTTTTGATATTTTGTGTGTTATAAAATCCTAAGATTGTGCTATATTAGTAAATTGTTGAATACATTGAAATATGAAATGGGCAGATCCGGTGCAATAGCAGTAGGGCATGGGTAGGAGAGCCAAATGGTTGTAAAAGTAGATCGTTTAGAAGACCATGAGTCACTGTATAATTATACAGGAAATTGAATTTGTTACAGACTGTGTAAATGGTTATTTAATGAGTAACGAATAGGATTGTATATAAATGGCTAAATAGGTTACGACGGGTAAATTTATTTTGAATGAGGAAATATATGATTGTGTCTAGAATTACAGTGACTAGAGAGGGGCAATTGAAATATCCTAGTATTCGATATGAAAATTATTGTAAGGTTCGGTGTTGATTTGTTACAGCCTACTAAAATCCGAGGTGTAGCACTCCATTACTCGATGTGCCGATCGTTGACTATAGATGAAGGCAGGACCGCCCAACATTGACATCGTACACGTGATTATAGCTTTGGCATAGACTTTAACTTTATTTTGAAGAACTTTATCTTTATTTTGAAGAACTTTATGTTCGCGACATTTGGAGCTGAACAGTGGCAGGTCACATCCAGATAGCCCACGTGTTTAAAAGTGTTCAATCTTGTTCCTCTAATATACTTGCATGATATGGGAAGATTCTCGTACTGTTATTTATAATATTGTACCTGTATAGAAAGAATCTGGGGTGACGCTAGCCTGGCGGTGTCACATGGATGCACACTTAATCAAACCACACGAAAGATGGTTTTACTGTTTCGTGTGTTAGCTAAGGTTGTACGTTCTTCCAGTCAATTTGATGATTCGGAAGCTTAACTGTTTACCCCCCCCCCCCTCAACGTGGTTAGTGCTTCACAATTAATCCTTTCAATCCGTTGTGAGCGTTTTCGTTTAAACCGTTAGATTAAGGACTCTTTAAAAAGTCTAGGACGACTCCTTGTAAGTTCAAGTGTTGGCATGGACAAGAAAAACTGATTAAAGTAAGATGAAGTATCTCAGAGACATCCTTGGCCTTCCAGATACCGTTTACAATCCGTTTAACAACACTTAAATTAATGAGAAGTAAATCATATAAACAAGAAAGACGGGAGAAATGGTATTTATAGGAGCAAGAAGAATTTTTAAAACTTTAAAAAAGCATATTTTTTAAAAAGGGAAGAACTACAATTTTTAGCCAAAATGATCTATTTGAAAAGCGAAACAAATGCAAGTGTCTGAGCACATTCAGCAAAATGAAATACAAAGTAGTAGGGTTTTAATAACCCTGTATACCCTTTGTCCTCTCAAAAAAGACAAGTAAAGAAAACAATATCCAGTTCCGGCTACTATATTTAGCAATATCATTGGTCTAACACTATGTATGGGTAAAGCATTTTCCTGAAAAATATGTGAGAGCATGTAATCCGTTTGTCATTTTTCACTAATTCATAAAGCACTTGATAGGCCCGATTGCTCACAGTCACAGAGCAATTACGTTTCACTTCATACGAACCAATTTGTAACAAATTAAAATTTCAAGCCCCAATATAACCATTGATCAACTTTAACTTTGTCCCTAGTTAATCCTGTTAAATAAAACAATGAAATGAAAACCGCATAAAAGCGAAAATTTCGGTAAGAGAACATAATGTATTTCTCTGGCTATCTGAGTAAACTTCCTTTAAACTCTCAGTCACAAGGAGGAAATAATTAAGGTTTCTTTCAAATGAATTTGCATATATATGACCAATTATAATATCAAGCCCCAATATAACCATAATAAATGACCAGCTATATACCGAAGAAATAGCATGGTCCCTATTTTTCCCTGTTTATTAAGACAACATGAGATGAAAACAGCAAGATAACGAATATTCCGGCAAGAGAACATAGGCCCACTGTATTTCTCTGGCTATCTGAGCAAAACGCATTTGAATCTCAGTCATAGAGAGAATATATAATTAAATTTCTCGTCGAATGAACCAACATATCAGCAATTATAATTTTAAAATCCCAATATTATCATAGTTTATCACCAGCCTAAACGGAGAAATAGCTTTGTCCCTATTTTATCCTGTTAAATGAAACAACATGAAATGAAAACCGCATTAAAACAAAATTTTCAGTACAAGAACATAATGTATTTCTCTGGCTGAGTAAAAGGCCTTTAAACTCGCAATCACAAGAGAATCGATCATTTAGTTTAACTTCAAATGAACCAATATATGAAAGTTTTAAGTGTCAGGCCCCATTTTTCCGTAATTAATGACCAGCTGTAACGAAGAAATACCTTTGTCCCTATTTTACTCCGTTAAATGAAACAACATAAAATGAAAACCGCATAATAACGAAAATTCCGGTGAGAGACGGAACATAGACTTAGTGTATCTCTCTGGCTTTCTGAGTGCTTTTAATCTCTCAGTTACAAACCGAATAGGTAATTAAGATTTTCTTAAAGTGAACCAACATATGAGCAATTCAAGCCCAAGTATAACCATAATTAATAACCAGCTATAGAAAAGAAATATTCTTGTTCCTTTTTTCCTGTTAAATGAAACAGCATGAAATGAAAACCGCATAATATTCTGGCAAACGAACATGATGTATTACTCTGTGTAAAACGCCTTTAGTAATAGGTAATCATGCACTGGCAAAATGCACTATGGCCTATGCCAGAGAATTTGAATTATTTTTGTTGGCGGGTCACATTTGTAACCGCGAAAATCTCGCGGGCCACAGACAAGCATGTCCTTTTGTGTTAATAGCTTAAGGGGTCTCATTTTGAAATAACTAAAACATGCCACGGAAACGCGAAGCGTTCCACTCGACCGTGGTGTCTAAAAGTCAGTCAAGGGCCCCTGCAGGATCCAGAGGAACGCCCCTGTAGAACAACGGCGAAAAGCCATAGAAGCTAGAAGCTCTTGGGTGTAAACTAAATATTGAGTTTTAGACAGAAAACCAATTATCTGTACATTCCAATTTAAGCGACCTGAAAAGATGATCACAGGTAACACAATTTGAACTTTTTTAATAGCATGAACTCCAGGGCCTTAAGGGGAATAACCTCATGCCATAGTCAGTGGTGAACATCGGCTATAAAAATAGTCTGTGGGTGGAGACGGGGTGGGGGGAGTTGTTATGACACTGCCTGACCGAAGCGTCATCATCTGTTAGTACGTGACAAGCCAAGAATATGTTTGCTAAAGTATCTCCAAAATTGTCGAAAATGGCACTTGCCAAACTTAGTAAGTTGTATCTAAATATTTTCTTCATTTTGAGATGTCTTGATTTAGAAATACACACTTCAAATGAGGAAAGACAAAATAACGGAAAAACGTCTTAGGCCTATCTTTTACAACAAAAGGGCATGAGTCCCTTCAAAATTCGTAAGTCCATACAACCCCTTTTACCTGGCTTTCCTCTACCCCAATCTGGCATACCTAAGTATGTCGGGCCGTGGATAGGACTGTAGGAAGGATGCATGATGACAATACTCTCATTAGCCCGGACTGTAATTTACGTTCAGGTTTAAAACACGGCTACAGGGTTTGAACCTCAGTACTGGGGTGTCAGGTGCCCAGTGTATCTTGTAGTAGGGGCAGCAACATCTGCTTTCAGTCGAGAGTGTCGAGTCTTTTGAATAAGGTGCTTCATTTGTTGGTAAAGGACCCTACATTCTCGCGTGTCTGTGGTGGAGGTGAAAGGACATTCTCGATCAACTTCCGAAGAAAAATCCCCTACGTGTGATTTTCCAGGTTCTGAGGGTCTTCTAATTACCATAAGGATATTTTCATCATTTTCAAAGAAAACCTACTTTCATTTAGGGCGTGGAAGTTTAGAGGGAAGCCTCCTCTATGGTTCCGCCTTCCACGACCTGAATGGTCTGTGGACATTTAATTGTAATGCCTGCCTATTTGGTGTAAAAATCATTAAAATGGTAAAAAAAAAAAAAAATAACTGGATTTCCATCAGTACCCGAAAAATAAACATTTTGCGGACATTTTAGTAATGTTTGCCTTCATTTTACAAGGCAATTAACTGTCTACGAATTGCACTGAACACGCACTATACAGACCTAAAAAATTGTTATCAGCCCTTTTGTTTCATAATACCCAGAACTAACTGCCATCCCATTTCTTTAGTAATGCAGCTTTGAGGGTTGGGAGCTAGTATGGGCAATCACAGAGGTTGCAAGGAGTTTTGAAATAAACCGAAGCACGCTCCGTACTTCTAAAATTGTTAATTGGACAACTGGTGGATTTAAAGGAAAATGGGATTTTAATGGACTTTACTAACGTTTTTAAGGCACTCCATCAACAGGAGTATAGGAAAGCGAGTCTCCTTTGCAAACGCCACAATACATAGTGTATGCAACACAGTTGTAGTCGAGACCAGCATATCCGAGACCGAGACCAGAGGGTGTCGAGACCAAGGCCGAGACTGGGACCATGGGCAGAACTTCGAGACCGAGACCGAGACTAACAAGCTCCGAGACGGAGACCGAGAACGAGATCAAATGTACATATTGTATAGGAAAATGAAACAAACTGTTCAACTTTCTGAATACCTTTTTTAACCTGACTTTATTACAATATGCTCTACAAACGACCTACGGCACCAAGAGTGCATCAGCTCATTGATATATACACCTGTTTCTATTATCATATGCCAAACATAGTTAACATAATAACTTAACATAATCATGAATTTTTCTAAGTAGCCATTCTCTTTAAATTGGAGTTAGTCAGTGCTACAAGTGTTCAGTGTTGATGAACTTGGTGCCAATTAATGCATCATAGTGAGTTTGTCCAACCCACAGAAAAATTATTCACAGAACTCTAGCAGTCTAGTTAGTGTCAACTTTTCCTTCGGACCAAAGATGACCATGGAGTACTCGCACTTCAATAACCGGACGTTTTATTTCCGAGCCTAGGATAGGATTGCAGACAACTATGTAGGCCTAGCATATAATAAACAATTAACAGTTTGTAATATTTAGGCCTAGACTCATACCCTTCAGAGTTGGCAGATAGCTGTAGTGTTATGTCTGATCATGATGACCAAATGTATTGTAGTTGCACTTTTTTCCCATCTAAGAAAGAATTCTGGTTAATAATGTTAGCTATTTATATATGGAAATGGTGTATTTCTTCATTCTATGTTTTCGGTAGATAAATGATCATTAGTAGCCAGATTGGGTTAAATATGGTCATGAAAACGCAAGCAGACAATCCCAAAGCTCTAGAAATGGATAGCGTTGAACAAACACTTAGAAGGGGATTCAACACACACACACACACACACACACACATTGAACACTCAATGCAGTGCCGTACCAGACTGCCACTATTCTGATTATACTGAGTAACCTGACCTGTGTGCTAGTCCAATGCACTTTTATCCCCATGACCAAGTTAAGCTAAAGACCCACTCGCTAGCTAACAGAAGAAAGTCCATCCTATAATAGATATTGTGCATGAACTCGCTGGATGAATGATTTTCTCAACGAAATATGTTTCAATGAAAGTACATGAACTAAAAATAGTTTAAAATAAATGAGTTTATTTAAAAAAAGAGAAGAAAGACAAGTTTTTTGCCGGTCTTGAAGCGAGGCCAGAAAAGTTTCCCGAGACCGCAAGGGTCCGAGACCAAGACCAAGACCGAGACCGAGACCGAGACCGGGGAAAACTGGTGTCGAGACCGAGACCGGTCTCGAGTACTACATCCCTGGTATGTACCTTCAAGTGTTTATAACAAACACAAAGGCGCTCCGACTCCACGATTTGAGTGCGTGGAAAGTCGACACACTTCACCGACCCAACTACAACCGGACGGCGAAAAACACTCGCCTACGTGACAGACGGGTCGGTTAATTGTGTTTTCTACTCGACTTTTGATCTCGATTGCGATCCAACAGCCTACATCATGACCACATGACAAATATCAAACAGTTTGATACTCTTAGTGGAGTCGATGGGGGGGGGGGGTTGCAGTTGAGTAAAGTCGTGGTAATGTGTAGCTGTCATCGACTCAAAGACGACCCATTTTTTAATGAAATGGCCAACACAGAAGGATTTGCAAAATCAGAAGACGGTTACAGAAAACTAATATGCTCACCTTCATGTGTGATTGATGAAATGTAGATAGACTGATACCAATCCCGACAGTGTGTTGCGTGGTTAACCTACAATCCGACTGCCACCCGACGCAACTGACCACGAATACCTACAACCCAACCAAGACGAGCAGTCATGTTGAGCTGAAGCATATTCCGAAAGGCTTTCATATCACAGTGTCGGACATGGTGTAAATTTCATGGCAGACAATTATATGCAATTAAATACCGTGCTACTATTTTCCCGACAGTCTGGATTTCGTCAAAGGTGGCAATAGCTTCCCGAACAGTGTAGTAGGGATCACTGATATAGAACCCTCGACATGTGGTAAATTACCTTCAAGTATATAATAATTCCCCGACAAACAGAATAGTTTCCCAATACAGTTAAATCTGGGAGGGGTTACGTCTCTGGTTAAATGAATCCAAAGTAATATATCCACGGGTAATAATTCACTTAAGTAAAACGTTGTTCTCATAAAATTTCCCGACATTTCTGTAGCCTTAAATGAAAGATTTCTTTCTGACAATGTCAATGAATTGCAAAAGAAAGTGAATTGTCCGGGTTGGCAATTGTCCGGAGTGAGAATTTTTCGGATGGGCATTTTCCGGATGGGAATTGTCCTGGTTGTCAATTATCCGGAGTGGGAGTTGGTCGGATGGGAATTATCCGGGTGGGAAATGTCCTGGTTGACAATTGTCCAGAGTGTTTAGAGTTTGAATTCTTAATATTTTATAGATACATTGGGCAAAAACAGTACGTTTGCAACGCACAATTACTTTTAATTGGGCAAAATGTAAGAGAACCCGAAAGCCCAAATTTTAGTGGTTCCTTGCGAAAAAAAAAATGTTTCATCGACTTGAGGTTTATCCATCAAAGTTATCTTTCGTGAGATATAACAGCACATGGCCTTTGACCTCGGTTAAAACAATGGAGTTCTTCTTATTTCTTCTTCATGAGTTGTTCACATGCTAAGTATTAGATCCCTTACATGTTAAATTCGAGACTTTCACAGGATGACTTCGATTGACCTCAAGTTACATTGACCGCCTCCAAAAAAAAAAAAAAGAAAAAAACAGATGACTTTAAAATGTACTTTATGGAGGAACCCACATACCAACTATGAGGTCTATCAATATTACCCTTTATGACATGATATCGTGTTTACGAGGTTAACACCTTACGTCACTCATAATAAGGTTAACACCTTACTTCACTCATAATAAAGAAAAAGTACAGTATTTATGCACGTCATGTCACAGTGACATAGAACCCATTGCGCTGTCGTTTAGAGGGCAAGCTTGCACAGCCCCAGCACACTTTAAGAGCGGCAATAGTGCAGTATATCGTGTATCACATGAGCTGATGAAGTCAACAAAATATTCCACATGGAACAAGTTACTAAGAAACTCTGGCTAGAATACATTACAGTGTCACATTACAATGGCATGTACCTTTTCGTTCAGTAAGATGACTGATTTGTACAAATATGACAATGAAAAACAAACTGCAGCTCTATGAGTACACAAACAATTAGGGATATATTCACGTCGAAAGTTTTTACTTTTGAAATATATAGTTTAAGTAACTGAAATTATGGAAACATCACGAAGGAAACCTACTAGGTGCTCATTTAGTACCACTCTCAACTTGGTGAGGCCTTTATCACTGACAGTGCATTGATGGAGCTAATTGAACATCAAAAGATTTACTATGGAGATGTCTGTAAATTTAAAGCTTTCCGACGTTAAGGAACACTTAACCTAGTGGATTAATCTTATAACCGAAACGTTGCTTCTTCACCTTATCTATTTTTGCGTTTGGATTGCTGAGTATCTGATAAAACTTTTTTCTAACGTCTTTTAATATACAGAAAACAATTTCCATAGTTTTATTTTATCATAGCAGCAAAGCCTAATTTTTCACAACAAGATCGTTTGGTGTACTTTCAATACGCATTTACAATAGAGTCATGTCCGGACGCATTCCTCCGACGGAAAGAATCGATTGTTTACAATCTGTGTGCTACAACGGGTTAACAACTCAATTACTTCATAATACAAGAGGCCGTTCTCATAAAGATTGCACAGTACAAGCTATTTCCGACAAAGTATTACACCCTGTTGTACACAGATATTAACACTTATGTATGTAGAACGATGGTGATATGTGAAAGGTCTGCAGATCAGAACTTTCCAAGATCTTCCTTGATTTTATTGTACTAGCCGAATTACAAACAAATTCTTTGAAAATTCAAAGCCTTAACAAAACGTACAATGTACAATTATTAACATCTTGAAAAAAAAACAGTTTAGAAATAAAGGAGCCATAAATATTTTAGGAACAATTCTAGTATCCTGCCAGTACGAGACAAAATATCAATACATGCTACCATTGAGATAGAGAAGTCGATAACAGATTATTCCAAATTTTGTCCAAACTTTGCAGCCAACGTCCCTGTGAGAATTATGCATATATGTAAGACTTAAACATAACAAGATCGCAGGCAATGTGATACTCGACCAAGTGAGTTTTTGCCCATGTCCTTAGTTTACAACCTCTTTAATTTGGCGGATTGGTAAGTTTAACGATTACAAATGAGTAGCATTGTTTTCATGTGGTATTAAGCCTAATGAAATGTCTCCTTTCCAAGCACCATTCAGAGCGTCGATAACAGACCCCATTTTCTTCATAAAATTTTTGTTGATGGAGATATCCAGGGTTTAAACTTTACGTCTCTGATCTTTCTTTGGAGCATTTAAGTATCTTAATTGGTTTCAAAAAGTCAGGTGGCAGCGTAACGCCATTTTTATGATATGCAGAGTACCTTCACTAAGCATCTGTAATATGAGATTTTGTTGTATCATAGATGTAATTATCCTACTCGTTTCTTATTGTCTCTAGTAATGCACTATAACTGTGCAATGGTACTGCCAGCGGGACCTATTCCCGTAAAGTTGTACTCCAGTTACCTTTAGTTTACTTAGTGTAATTGACGCTCATATTTGATCGCAACATATGTTAGTGGCAAGTCCAATAGGACACGATCTCCTAAATATGCTAATTTGATGATTGACAGCCATTTTGTATCTAAAAGTTCAACTCTTCTCTCATTTTTTGACTTCTTGCAAAGTGTTTGCAATTGTTAAGGATTATGAAGTAGTCCTGTGTGCCCATTTTACTACGGGCCCTTTCGATGACAACGTGTGGTGGGTAACTTTCCCCAAATGAATACTTTATGCGTGTCATCTTTATAAACGGTATATATTCTTCTTTAACTCCTTCAGCAAATAGGTTTCGTATTATGCAAAGCCTATTGCGACGCTTATCTACTTCGGTCACAATACCGTGACAGCGAGGATGAAATACATTTTCAAAAAGAACAATGTGATCACCACGCTTCAAATCATCAATGGTGTCCACCGTTACACTGTTGGAATACGACCAATTCATCGAACGGACGCCCTCAAAAGTAATGTGGCCAGCGACTGCCCCAATCGCAGCTCCTATACCTGCGCCAACAACAGTTCCCACTCCTGGCGTAGTAGCGGTCCCTATGGCAGCGCCCACTGCTCCAAAGTGAACAGCACTATAGGTCACGACTAAAAAACGAGCCAGGGAAACCCGAAGACGTTCAAGAAGGGTCTTCCTAAACAATGGCATATCCATATCTCTATTTCTCCTACACTCGTACAGTTTGTTGATGTCTCCAGTAGATATCAGACCTTCCGTAGCGAAAACAATAGTATCCCCGACAACACCTAAACCATCTTTACTGGCCCCTGAAAATGATTCTTTAATCAAATCCTTAGTAAGGAAAGGGGCTTTCAATAACCAAACCTTGGCTGATGTGGCTAAATCTACCAGCGTATCCCGTAGTTTGATGTAGCTTGAATGCAAAAATGCAGCTACTTGCAAAGACCTTGAAACACCTGACTTACAGAAATTTACAAAGGACTCGCAATTTCTACGGGTTAAATCGTACAATTGCTCTCCTAATCTTGCGACAGCCCTCTTTAAAACCAAGGCGGGTGGATTTGCTTTGAGAATTGATTTTGAATACTTGATGAGGTACAATGCTTTGTATCCCATCTCATCGTACGAGTGTATGTTTAAAAGGCTACGATGGATTCTCATTGCATTGCCATTGTTTTTATCAGCAGCATAATGGATAATGGTTAAGGTGGTACCATCATTCTTTTCAACAATAGCATGGTGGCTATAGGTAAAACCTTGAAATCCAAGAATTTTACCCATTCCTCTAACCCATGCTATATGACTGCCAGGTGAAAGAGAAGCAGCCTGGCATGGTGACTCAACTTTTTCATTGTTTACACTAATTTTCAGTTCAGGATCCATGGCCGGTAGCGTTTCGTTAACGTCTTCCTCTAAATCAGTGTCCTCCTTGGTGTAAACCCTTTCTATGCGCTCGCAATCACATTGGGCGCAATATTGGTACTTTTGGTTTTCATGTGAATAAAGCTTGTAATTTCCGTCCGGTTCTTCACAGAAACACTTCTGGTTTTGGTCCATACTGTCTAATCTAATTTTAGACTGCTCCGGAACGGTTTGATCCTGAAGTACAAAATACCAGGAAGTGTTTAAATGATAAAGCTAAAGCAAAGACCTTTTCATATACAAAATCTTACTTTAAGGGTTTTTCTTTAGGTATAATGCCAAACTTAAGGACACTCTAAAATTAACTACAAAATTATCTGTAAGTCTTTGCTAACGTTTTCTACACTGAACACCTATATTAGGAATAATTGTTTAAAAAATGAAAAGGTTCATGAAACCATTTTTCACATGAAGCTTATCATAGTTGTAATTATCAATGGAAATAAATAATCTGCTTTCCTCTCAGCTTAGGATGCTCTCGGTCAGTACACTTTTCAAAACGCTACTTGGATAGCTAAATCCAATTACCATTAAAAAACAAATGATCTTATGACTATTAAAGAAGTAGACGTGGCAAAGACTTCCTTTAGTGATTGACAAAAACAATAAAACCACTAAAGCTAAGGTAGTTTTTAAATGAATTCAGATCAGATTAGATCAGTTTATGTTGCCCATGAAATATGCTGATGATACTGCATTGTTGTGCGAAGTTTCAAAACATGCTTTTTGGGGTTCACCTAAGTTATCAACAGGCTGCCAAATGGTTCATGTTCTACGCAAGGTTAAGCGCATCAAAAGCTTGATCACTGAAAAATGAAATAATACCTTGCATCTATCGTTTCATTTTAGTTTTTTAATTTATTACTTGTTAATATATTACTTTTATACTGGATAGAATAAATTTAAGTTGGCATTTATTAGCTATTGGTATTTCCACCAAGCAACAAGACTTTGCTATTACTATTCATAGTAACTCCGTGGCACTATATCAGGAATAAATAATAATAGATTACTTCTCTTGCCTGCTGAGTATGCACTTCTTAGGATCTTAGGATTCTAATTTGCATGTGATATAATTTATCCAATGTAAAAGCCAGTTCTGTTATAGTTTAAAGCAAACGGATAATTGATTTATATGTTAGCAGGTCTTCTAAAGGCATTGTCTGGTGGCATTTTGTAGGGGTCTTACATCAAAGATAAAACATTGTCTTTACATGTCATCCAAACCCCATCCCCAAACTCCATTCTTAACTCAAGTTAACCCTTCCTAAAGATTGGTAAATAAGAAATAACTCCAGGTTTCCTCAAATTCACAGAAAGTGATGCCAAGTAGGCAAATTGCCTCAGATTTCTTTTGTCATTCTTTGAAATTGGATACCTTGTTTGTCCCTGAAATTTGATATCGTTGGAATGTTTAGATGCTGTTCCATGTAGATATAGAAGTAAACTGTTCCATACTATTGGTACAACAATTAAAGTTATGAAATATTTATGATAGTGATATAAACATTATAAAGAAATACAAAAGCTACATCTAATCCATTTGACCAGATGACATCACAGATTTCCCATCATGCACTGCGGAAGCTGAAAATGTAGCATTTCCTCAAAAATTCGTATCTTCCAAATGCAAGAGATTTTCACTGCCTGACAAAGAAAATCTCCCTGCTCTTTTTTGAAAACATCAAATCTGGTCAGCAGAACATGCTTTTAAACTTTTTCAGACTGCTTTTAAAACAGCTCAGCTGAAGGCTTTCAGCTGCAGCTGAGCTATAGCGACCATGCGGGACAGCCAGAGTTCTGTTACATTTTGCTACTGTTTTTAAATGGTTGTCATTTCGTTGTTTTTCAATCGATTTGGCTCAACGTTTGTCAGTGGATTGGGATAGCTAAGTCCTTACATACTCAATAATGATTAGTTACAAATTTTAAGGTTATTTGAGGTTGCGTTACTTGATTTTCTGAAAACGTAAAAAGTCCTCTGTTTCCAAATCTTATGGCGAAATGTGATAAAATCTTAGATTTATACAGTTTTGAAGGTGGTGAACAAAAGCTGTTGCTGGCAAAATTTTTGTCGTCATTTAAAGGGTTACAAAGTGGAACCTCTTTAAAGAGCTTATACTATTATAAAATGTAGGCCACATATCGTATCCGATGCGTATGAAGATTGTTTTCACTAATATGCGGTTCAGCTTATATTAAAAATTGTGTTCAGTTTTAATTTCCCATCATTTTAGGGGGATAATTGGTGGTCAGCTGAAATTTTGAACAAACCAGGAATGTTTTGCAATCCCAGACTCTTTAGCTGCAGGGGATGGTTTTTAAACAAGAACCAACAATTTGTATAACTTTCTTACTTTTCCCTCACATTTAAGCGACACACTCCAGAACAAAGTCCAACCCTTCCTATACGTATGCAGCTACATGGAGCTACAACGATTGTTGCAACTACATGCCATACCTAACCCCCAATCGATTAGTTGTTCGCGTACCTGTCTCGCGGTACGGTAAACGAGTTGGGGTGTAACCGTTTCGTCACCGTACACGGGGTAGATACGATACTGCATGTCATTCCCGACAGGGCTCAATTTTTCTTTTAATGAGGGCAGATTTTATCAAATCAGAATTTCCAAAATTTTTGCGAATGCTTATAAAGAACAACCTCATAGCTATGCTAATAATCAGTACCGTCTTGAAACGTATTAGCATCATTCAACGGAAAGGGTTGTCAAAATTATGCCGATTGTTTTAAGGTTTGTGTGTGATTGAGGAGTAACACAGCATTTTTCTTTTGGAAGACATATTTCAAGAAAATCAACATATTTAGAGGATAAATTCAGCATTGGCTTTTTGGCAGACATGTTTTGTTTGGAAATGGAAACAGTCTCTGTGCATAGTCTGGATGAAACTTGTAATGAAAAATTGTATTTTTTTATTTCGCTTCCTCGCGCAATCGTCACGGTTTACACTTCCCATCCAAGGGCAATACTATATACAAGGAATAATTCTGTAGAAAAGTTTTCTTAAAATTAGAAGTACATCTTGGACCCCCGTAGACTCTGGGCATCAAGAGGGCAACCTGAACCAATCAAATATAAAGAGAACGGTGACGTGCGTAGCATTATATACAGGAATTGAAGAATAAATTTCTTGCTATACATTCTTTTCGAACAAAATTTTTTCTGCGGGCTTCGCGCGCAACCATTTTCAGAAGATCCTGAAAGCTCGATATCAATCAGTGGCGTCATATGTGCGTGTAAAATGTACCGAGTATGTACGTTGTAGTGTACAACTGTAGTGAAGCACAGTAAAGTAGTGTACACATGTACCCTCAACATGGTCGCGTAAGCAAAACATGACGTCATGTGACGCGGTTTATTCGAGCCCCCTCTTGAAAATCCTGTCAGAGTACTAAAGAGAGCTTGTGTGTAAGTGTATGATACTGATAGCAAGCTCTCATTGTGTTGTGGACAAAGAATGGTTGTAATTGTCTGATCATTGTCTGGAGATGGGCAGGGGCAGGGTCGATGTATTAAACAAATACTATTTTTATGATTTCAAAATTTTCTAGAAGGGCAAAATGTTTTCTGGCGGAGCGTGGCAGCTGAGCTACGGAATCATTGATACGCTAGTTTAGGTTTGTTCCCCCAAAATATCAACACAAAATCTTACCCATGAGTCAAGACTCGGTAACTCATCTTCGGAATATGACGAACTTGATCGGACCTTCCGTTGCATTGTGGCTGTAAGAGACCGAAACATAACAAGTGAAGTTTAGTGAATAAATCTGAACAAAATTCAGTTGAAAGATACGTAGACCTCTCTTCAACTGATAGGTAAACATACGCAACTAATAAGCAAGCCCTAGCAAAGAAAATTTCTACTCAAGTATCTATGATGTTCTTGGACTCCACAGATTCTAAATTGTTCCTTTCTTAAACCATGGCACAACAAGCTGCACTCGGGTTCTTGTAGAGGTTTTTGTTATCTCATTAATTTCCATAAAGTCACATAGTCATATTAAAAAGTGTTAAGACATAAAGGGGCCTAAATTATTTTCTCCTACCAGCTTTTTGCATGGCTGTGGTATAGCCATGTGATAAATTTTAACTGGCAGCTATGCAACATCTTAATATTTTACTCAGTATATTTTTACCTTTAAAGCTGTTTCCCGGTGTGTTATTCCAAACTGTTGGAATGAACTGGCGGACTGAAGCAGAGCTGATCTGGTGCTAACTGGGGGAATATTTCACAGCTTTTGCAGTCAAATTTTAAAAGTATTTTAATTCTGCACATTATCAATATACTATTGTAGGACTGGTATCTTTAAGGCCATTGTAACAAACCTTTCTCTTTAGTTAACTCATGCACTATTGGTATTTGAACATTGCGAAACCAAATTAATCTCCATGTATGAATTATATTCCCCTTCAAATTAATAAAACAGAAGCGTGTAAGGAAGGCTTGTCTCAGGGGATTATCCGTCATAGAACAGCCAATGCTCTCTACGACGTTTTCCGCCAGGGGACGCCCAGTAAAAATACGAAATCTCTCTGCAATTTGCCAGGGGTCCTCCAGAGTCAAGAAGGTGGCAGGCAACAAACTTGTTTTTAATTAGTCATTTTACATAGGACTGCTGTTCTTTAACGCTCGTTTAACAATTCGGGGAGGATTCCCAACGATGATTCAGTCATCTCCTTTTGATCATCTGTAACGATACAGATAAACTCTAGAGCAATTTATGCATTAAGGAATGGAATTCTCGTTAGCGTTTTCCCACGGATACCGTTAAACAAGCATAAAAGATAATTTCTCTTAGGGGAGGGCTAACATAAATCTGCAGACGCAGTCAGTGGGAAACCCCGTACAAGAGACTCGGACAGGAAAATTTCGGGACTTGCACTCAAACGAGTCAGGATATTCTATATTTAACAAGTCCAGAACAAGGCATCTGTAGAGTCTCAATATAGATCACTTGCATAATGCCCCTGAACGGTGCAGTTCTAACACGTCCGCCAGGTAGTGTTGAAGTAGATACACAGAATCACATTTCAGTAAGTCTGAGCTTTAGGCAAACAGCACCTCCATGCCTTCTTCACTTGTTGAATGTCGTTATTCTAATTATTTTGAAAGAAGCTGCCATTCTCCCATAAGTGAGTTCGGAATTACCTACAGCGCAGGCGTAGTGACCTTTTAAATAAGGTCAAGTGAGGGGTTTTCATTGTTTCAGCAGCGTTTTATATGTCTACCTTCATGGAAATCTCCCTTTCATAAAAATAACCTTAGTGGATTCCAGAAGCTTTAAACATGGTTTCAAAGGTTGAAAGAAATTTCAGAAATGAAAAGACTTGTTGAAAACGTGCAAAAAAATTGGAATATTTTCTAAAATGAATGGAACTTAGTGTCTATTTCAGGAAATTTTCTTTTAATACATGGACTTGTAAGCAGACATATGTGGAATATCTTCTGCATAGCTTCCGAAGCGTACGTACTCTTTTTTCGCAGGTACCTCTAGTGCAGGGCATTTACGTATGTTATGCACAGCTAGTTAATTATATCTGTTATAAGCATATCAGTGTACGGCAGATATTATAATAATGCAGCACACATATGCATATAGTACATGCAGACTGACAAGCCGGTGTGGGCCGGGTGACGCTAGAGAACAAGGATAGCCTACAAGGTTAGTGAAGGGAAATCGTAGATTATTTTCTTTACCATTTTTTCGAGTGATCATTATCACACGCATTTCTTCTATTCTAAATGGAAGTGTGTTGTAGGCCTAACGGTAGCGTTTCGAGTTCAGGCATTTTCAGTGTGGCAAACACTAACGTTAACGTTAGCGTTAGACTAACTTAACGTTAGAACGAAGCTAGTTTAAGTCCCCGTTTTCTCGACTCGCCATTATCGAATTAAATGTGTAGATACATCATCATCTTCCATAAATCTCAATAGCCTAGATTTTGTGAGCCTAACTCATGACAACCTTCCCTAAACTGCGTCGATAAAGTGATCAATCTGAGTACTGTGAGGCTTATAAGTCGAGTAGCAGCTAGCTACCTGTCTGCACAATATAACGCTTTGTATGTGCACAATCATACAATTATGTGTACAGTATATATATATATATATATATATATATATACACCATGCGTATCGCGTACCTTCGTACGTACATGTAATTTTTGAATGTTTACATCCCGCCATCAGCCGAGTGTCTGCGTAGCGGCTCTCATTGGCTGTGTATATGCTCTAGCTACACAGTGACGGTCGCAAAAAGTTCGTCCGTTCCCTGCAGGTTCCCCTCATTTGACCTTTGACCTTCGCTCCTTATGTTAATTCCGAACTCGCTTATTCTATTGCTTTTTTCAGATGTTTCAGGCTCACGTACTGCCTAAGAACTCTTTCCTTCACCTTTTACTTTTTCTCTTTCCATTCCACACAATAGGACCGTGCCTTTGATACATCCCTTCTTCACAATTCCTCTTCAATCTAAAATTTGCCTATGATTAGTTTAATTTGAAAGCATTTGCTTATGTAAAGGGAAAACAAAGGGGTAAGCGTCACACTTTGTGAGGAACCGAATACCTAGAGTCGTTAGGATGGACGGAACGGTAACACAGGGGAGTTCTCAAGGAGTAACGGAGTGGGGTGAAACGCTTTCTGCGGAGAAAATACAGTTTTTGCAGTATGACTTAACAATGTAATTTTTGAGGTCTAATGTTTAGCTGGATTACCTTAAAACTAAGTTACGAGAGCGACAGGGCTCTTCAGAAATGTTGCATAGGTGTAAACGTGCTTTCAAATATAATACCGAGGCTTTACAAAGGTAGGTAGGAAATAGACCATATATTTAATTTTGTGGACGTATGCTTGATAATCTGCCTTGCAACTGTAATCAGTATGCTCGTAACCGTTGAATGAATTCCATTCAAGTTAAAGGCTGTGCCTTTCACATGCCTTCGGACTTAAAGGGAAAGCAAGAAGTGTGCCGTTTTTCACATTTCTTCTTCAATTTTATTACTGTAATTTGTAGAAATGTGCAATTTTTACATTTTCATGGTTACTGGAACTTAAAGAAATGTGCAGTTTGCACATTTCTTCGTACTTGCTGGAACTAAGAAATGTGCCGTCTTCACATGCCTTCTACAGAAATGAGAAACATTCACTGGAAAACTGTACTGTTATATCTACATTTATTCTGGTATAGCCTAATATTCTGACGTGATTTGAGGGACACTATTCTGTATTCAAGATACAGAATAACAAGATATATGAAAAGATATATGACGATTCCCCACCTCTCCTTGTCTGTGTGACAAACCGCTGACTTTTTTGCGTAACTTTTTGCTGACGTTTTTAGCTATGAAGAACGACCGAGCTTAAAATCCCCAACAAAAGGGTCCTATTTTTTTTAGCGAGTTTTGACAAGTGCTACCCGCTACAGACCTCCCTGGACCCGATTCCCAAAGCCGCATCAACCAAGTGTGTATTACCAGTAATCGATTGTAAACTTAAAGTAGGATAGGATGTACTGTAATCTAGTTAGACTAAGTACTGCCTGTAATATACTACCAGAAGGAAAGTACGGGGTTCTCGCAATTGAACGACGTAATTGATGTAACGTAAATATTAAAAATTGTCTTTCCAAGACAAATTGTGTTGAGTGTTATTTGCTATTCAGTCCTACAGAATTCAAATTAACGCTGAACTTCCTTTTCATACAAACATTACTACTGCTGCTGCTGCTGCTGCTGCTGCTAACAAAAACAACAACAAACATAATAACAATAATAATAATTTTTCATCTCGTTTATTGAGTTGTACACATTAAAAGATTTGTTTCTCTTAGTCAATAGTTTGCTTTTGCAAAACACAAAACATTCAATAGTTAAAGTAAGACTTTATAAAATTCTTAGCCATAACAACCAAAGTCATTCTTTGAAAATACATTGTAGGAAACAACATTTGCAAGATTATGAATGTGTTACCCTGCTATATAAAGAAAAGATTCCATACCATTTCATAACTAAAGTATTATGGTGTATACAAAGATAAATAAAGGTAACTTAACCATAAATTCCTTTCAGAGGTATATACAATATTTACACTGTTGTTGCAATTTTGCATTCGATTGTCATTAAACGTAAGTAAATAACTTGAGGGAAAATAAATAATTTAAAATTCATTCAGTTGAACATATTGGTTATAACTTAACAGGCTTTCTATGTGGATATTCCACATGGCATAAATAAATTAGATGTCTTGAACCAGAAAGTTTCCTGAAATTGCAATGCACGTGTATCATTATTATTCTTCCTCAAAATAAAGCATTCTACTTCTAACAAAAACTTAAATTTATTAATAAAATTTGAAAAAGTGGGTAGTTTATAGTTCAATTTACAACTGAAAATAAAATGTTTCGCATGTAGTAGGAGTTAATTGGATGCTTCACCTCATCTGTGAAACCAAAATTAACAATATCCTGACTTAGATCAAAACTGTATCTTGTACAACGCATGAAAAGTTCATGCCAGAGAGCATTTGTGATGTCACATGTCCAAAATAAATGTTCTAAAGTTTCGTTTTCTGAGTTACAAAAAGTACATGATGGAGATTCCCTCAGTTTGATTTTGCATAAAAACGAATTTGTTGCTACTTATCGATGTAAAAATCTGAACTGAAAATATTGGACTTTTGCATCCCTAGCCGCCAAAAAGGTAAGCAAAATATGTCATTCCAATTACAATAACCACCACACCTTTGTTCCCATTTTAGAACAGCTGTGGGACATTGAACGTAATCCTTAATAAGGTAATTGTAGATGATTTTACTCGGACGAGAACTTGTAATGAAACTTATTAGTCGAGTGATGTTTTCGTTTGGCTTTTCCACTTGACTGACATTAGTTTTCCAAGATCTAAGAATAGCTTTAACAATTCCGTAATACAAAGTGAATGAGAAGTTATCTATTATATGGAACTTTTCAATAAAAGATAAATAGCTTAACCATTTTCATCAAAGAAACTTCTTACACAATATGCATTTTTACGTCTTAACATTCCTGAGTAAACAACATTATGGTCAATTTTAACATAATCATTTCTAATCATTAACAGGAGGACTACAAACATCCTTAATGAGAGAATTACTAATTTTTATATCAGCTTTGTGGAAGTTGCTATCAAATAAAAACTTACCACCACATTTTCTCAATTCATGGTCAAACAATAGCTTCCAATAAGATGGGCGCGCATTTAAATACATTTTGATCCACTTACATTTTAAACAATTAGCAAACATTCCTATATTGATCATGTTGAGTCCCCCATTGCCATGGTAATTAGCAAGAACGGATCGTTTAATTTTGTCAGGTTTTTTTGACCAGATGAATTTATGAAACAGGGTCTCCAATTCTTTAAAAAAGTAAATGGGTGGATTGGGAAGGACTGTAAGCAGATAAACGAGTTGGGAAATAGCGAACGTTTTAATAATTAGAATTTTTCCAATTGGAGTAAGGTCCCTAGAGGACCATACATTTAAAAGATCTTTAATACGTGATAATTTAGGTGCATAATTCAGTTCAAAGAAATCTTCATCATGATGGGTGAAAGGAACACCTGAAACCAGGAGAGTTGCGGTGCAAGGGACCTAGTAAAAACACAAAGGATTTGTCTATATTCAAGTTTAAGCCGCAGGCATGCGAGAATATTTTTTGAGTGGCTAATGCTTCGTTAGTAGAGCTTTCGGTACCATCGGTAATAATTACTGTATCATCCGCATAACTCAACAGTTTGATAGAAACATTTGAAAGACAAATACCAAAAATGCGGTTATTACAATTGATCATAGAAGTAAGTATCTCGGTGCAAGTTATAAATAAGTATGGACTTAAAGGGCAGCCCTGGCGAACACCCCTCGATAACTTAAAATACTCTGTAAAATAGCCATTATTTGACACAGAAGAAGAGACGTTGCTGTAAAGTGTCCTAATCCATGTTTGAAAGTCGTTGACAAATTTTAAGAAAGAGAGTGTATTATGTAGAAATTTCCAATCAAGGCAGTCGAACGCCTTTTCAAAATCCAGGAATAACAGGGCTCCTGAAACATAATTGGTTTTACAATAATTAATAAGATTAAGTATAGTTATAATATTCTCCCCGATATAACGATCTTTTAAAAAACCTGACTGCTCAGGGCTGATAAGTTCAGAAAGGACCTTTTTCATTCGGATAGCGAGGTTTTTTACAACAATTTTATAATCGGTGTTTAATAGGGCAATAGGGCGCCAGTTCTTTAAATAACGATGATCTTTTTTGGTTTCGGGATAAGGGTGATACATGCCCTACCTTGTTCATGAGAAACGTAACCTTGCTTAAAAGCATGATCAAAGGAATTGACCACTAAGTCACAAATATCGTTCCAAAAAGTTTTGTAAAATTCAGTGGGTAAACCATCTATGCCTGGTGACTTATTTGACGAAATAGAAAACAAAGAATGGCTACATTAATTTAAAGTGAGTAGTCCTACACAGCTAAGCTGCTCATCTACAGTAAGAAGTTTGCAATTGAGACGACCGTTATTATAAAGTGACATCGGAGTGACATTTCTACTATTAGTACATAACTCACTCTAAAAACGTTTAGCTTCATCTACGATTCCTTGAGTTGTAATAATAGAAGTACCGTCGCTTACAATGAGTTCCTTAATCGTACTTAAAGTCTTACTTCTTTGTTCTAAATTAAAGAAATAGTTTGTATTCTTTACCCCTTCTTCAGACCATCGCGTTCGAGATCTCAATATTATACCTTTAAGTTTGTAATCATAAAGAGACCCAAGTGCGGCTCTGGCTTCATCTAGTTCTAAATTTAAAGGTAAAGAAGGGGACAGAGCGATTTGCTTCTCTAAAGATGATATTTTCTTAACTAATTTCCGTTCACTATACTTTCGTTGAATTGCTAGGGACTTGGAGTAAGTAACTGAAACCGACCTTACATTGACCTTACAGACCTCCCAAAGAAAGCAAGGATTCTCCTTACTACAGGTATTTGAGTGTCGGAAATGGTATGCTTAACAAGGTCAATATAAACAGGGTCGTGTTGAGCTTCCACATTCCTCTTCCCCTAGGAATACCTATCTGTAAAGTCAGAGACACATTTGAATGATCTGAACCGAATAAATAATGTATTGAAGTGTTTGTGATAGCCAGCTTTAAATGGTTGGAGATAATAAAGAAATCTAGTCTGCAGTAAATAGAAACATCAATGCTAGAATGCCATGTGAACAGCTTAGATTTAGAGTTTCTTTCCCTCCAAACATCTATAGAATCAAAATCCTCCATTTAATCAATCAATTTTTCCCGGGCTCTTAAATGATGATGATGATGATGATGATGGTGACGATGATGATGATGGTGATGGTGATGATGATAATAATAATCACGTCACGTCGCAATAGGAACGAGTTGGAATCTGACACTGAAACTAACCGAACAGCAGACTCTATACGTCAACTCAGAACTAAATTACATAGATTCAAGTACGGCTGTTGCAGGAATTTGAAAAATTACGAGAAATTTACTCATGCTGTTAAGGACTTAAGGAAAAGGTTGAAAAAACTTAATGAAAGAGCAATGCGATACTTTCGACAGAAAAGATAGCTGACCTCGTCAAAAAGAAAAGATGGAAAGAAGAGGTCCAAGAACTTTACCAAAAATGCACAAGAGGGTGCTGGAGGGATAGCAATGTGTGACATTACTATTTCCAAACTCCTGAGTAGTAAGTGATATTTTATTGGAACTTTATAAAAAAAAACTTTGGAAGGTGATAGTCATTTTACTATCCGCTTTTTGGAGCATCCTACCAGTTAATGGCATAATTGTGAACTCACTTATGCCTTGTTATTGACTGGAGGTGGTGGTGATGGTGATGTTGATAATGGAGACGATTGTGATGACGGTGATGATGGTGATGATTGTGATAAATGATGATAATGATAACAACAATAACGATGATTACGATTAGAATTAGAATTGGGCTCCTACGCCTATGCTTACCCGCCTGATATAGACTGAATATTGTCGATTTACATACGTGATTAATTTGCTGATTCAAATAGAAATGTGTCTCCATATACACACCAAGGTTGCAGACAACGGGATCAGAGTTTATGAGCTTAACACCAAGTTCTAAAGAATTTTGTTTGTACCCCAGTACATCATTAGAACATCTCCGGAAAGCAATGACCTCAGTTTTATCATCGTTTAACTTAAAGAAGTTATTGGACATCCATAGCCTGACTTCGTGGATGTACGACTCCAGCTTGGATATGGCTGATTTGAGATCTTTTTGATCAAGGGAAACATAAAATTGGGTATCATCAGCATACAAGATGTGGGTGATGTCATATGAGCACAAATACGCACATAATACGCACAAAGCAAGGACAACACCGTGTATTAGCTCTCTTGCTGTTCTAAATGGCATTGAACCTATTTTGTTTGGACATTATGATAATATATTAGCACTGCTGGTACCTTACGTAATTTCAAACAAATTTAGGCGTTCACGAAATTTGGTTGCAAGCTTCATTTTCATACTTTTACTGTTATATGCAACTGCAAACCCACGCTATCAAAATGCATTTTTGGGATTCATGAACTTTAAACATCAGAGTTTAAAGAGGATTGTCCCCGACAATTCGTACGCGTTTGTAAAAAAACATACTATCCCTCGCTCTTCACAGGGGTGCAATAAGCAAAATCACTGCGCTTCCTGCTATATCGCCAAAATCCATGCAATCACGCTGGCGAGTGCATGTTTGCGTATGTATATGTTTGTGTATATGTAGGTGTGTTTGTAACGCTTTGCTTGTTAACACGATATCTAAAGAAACTAATTATGGATATTTTTCATACTTGGTTTAAAGATTTAGAATTCTAAGAGGAAGATCTGTACCGTTTTGGTGGAGGTTAGATGTCATTTGAGGTGGCTAAAAGATCAACACTGAAGTCTTGTAAACAAGACATCTCAAGGTAGGGAGCACGCATACTGTTTATACTGATTATTGTTTTTGATAGCGGGCAAAAGTGATATGAGGTCACAGGCGGTCAAACTTCAATAAAATAGCATTTTGCTGGTTGATACGTTATCTCAAGATAGGAGTGATAAATATCTTTGTAACTTGGGATTGGTCATGTTACAAGAAAAGATTCTATTGTGTTTGATGGAGGTTAGAAGTCAGCAGAGGCCAACATAGGTCAAAAACTGAAACCCTTGCAAACACGATTTTTCAAGATAGGAGTGATGGACCTACTTGGTATATGGATTTATCATATTAAGAGAAAGACCCCTAGTAGTTTTGGTAAAGGTCCAGTGCTATCTGAGGTCACCACAAGTGTTTGTAACATTCCAAGGATAAATTTATAGATAACAACATATTTATTTTCACTGGCGTAACTCTGGTACATTAATTAGTAATTTCAATTTCAATGACATGATGATGGACTCTTGTGAAGGATGCTGTGACTTTAGCATAATTAAACTAGAGCAGCGATGCTGCTGTATCTCAATACAGTCGGACATTTGTTAGGATGAGAATAAAGGATGTGGACTCAAGGTGGTTCCCATTATTCAAGGAATAATTTCGGAAGAAGTGATTTTATGTCCAGAATTGTGTCAAGTACCAAATGACAACTACATGACCAGTGACCAAGTAGTTTTCAACACCCTCAATGATGCAAATTACTATCAACGTTACAATGCTAAACACCTATGACTATCACTGAATCGTTGGAGACAGCACTTCTTGCTTATTTATGAAATGACCCCAAGGTGACCCCTATTCTAGCTTTTGCTCCAATCACTGCCAAGTCATTGTCCATTCATCATTGGGTCTCACCGTAACTCACCGGGTCATCATTGGGTCCAAGTCACACTCAAATTTGCCCAAGTAGCCTGTGTAGTATTTGTTGATGGGCCAAGCCTTATTTTTTTATCACTTTCTTGTAACAGTGTATATGACTAATAACACTTGTAATGTAAGAACAGGGCTGAAAGTAAGTTTTGGTGAGGGTAAGGCCATTTTGCCTTTAGCTTTCCTTATTTTAAGAGGTACCAAGGCCAATTAATAGGGCACCTAGGCCCGAATAATTTGGGGAAAGGGTAGTATGGACAAGCTGCACATACCATGACGCTAGAAACGAATAGCAAGCTTTAGCCATCTATAGTTGACCACTCTTAATCCAGAATCTATCAGAAAACTTCCTGTTCAGGTATCTTGAGATCAATAAAGTTTAAAGTGTTTGAACCCCTTTAAAGACTGTTTGGTCAATAGAGCAAGTTTGTTTGTCAAAGGGATTAACTGTTGCAATTATAGAGATAAGCTTCACCCAGGAAAAAGCCTTTTTCTCGGGTAATATTGGCTAAAATGTCCTATTCAATTCTAGCAGCATGTATTGGTTTGCATCAGGAACTACGTCTAGACTTACAAGTAATCAACTTTTTGAGAAATATTCCTAGCCTTCTCTTTGTTATTTGTGTGGTGAGGGGCACGTTCAAAGAGCCATGAACCCCAAACATGACATGTCGAAGCCTTAACTTTACACCACACAAACAGTACTGTCAAATTTGACAAATAACATCGTTGAATTTGGCATTAACTTCGTTAACTTACAGCAAAAACTCATCTACCATGCATTACTGACAGTAATATTCAGTTCGGCAGTGGGTGTTAACATTTTATTCTTCCTAGGCTACGGCTGAGGATCCTTGACCATTTAGGCCTAGCCTAGGCCTAGGTATTTAGTATCCTTGAATTTGGACTACTTGTTTGCTCAAGTGAGGCACATCAACAGTACAGACTTTCCATGCCGGGGCCGAGTTGGCTTTGGGCCGAGTTGTCTTTAGGCCGATTTGGTTCGCAGCCGACTTGGCCTGCTCCCGCGTACATAGGCCTAGGCTACTAATATATAGGCCTACAGTATGTGAACCAATAGCCTACTGTACGCCTAGCCTAGCCTATACAGGCCTACTGTACAAACAACGTAGGCAAACACAAGGTCTACAGTAGTAAAGATTTTCTTTGCTGGGGCCGAGTTGGTTTGTGGACAATTTGGCTTTAGGCCGAGTTGTCTGGAGATTGAGCTGGCTTGGGGCTGATGTGTCTTTAGGCTGGTTTGGTTTGCAGCCGACTTGGCCTGCTCCCACATGCATAATTAATATCAGTGTTGCCACTCAGTGAAAACAAAAACCCCAGATTTTAGTCCTAAAAAACCCAGATTGCCAAATAAAAGCCCAGATCACCTATACTTCTGCAGAATCTTACAGAAAACGTAAATACACTAAGGACAAAATCACAGGTGAACGGGTGGGTTTCCTGTTCAGAAGAAATTTGTAATTTTCTTCATTTTATTTTTCTTATTTTTTTATTTATTTTTTATTTTATTTAATCGACAATACGTCCCTCATTGCTTATGAATAGGAGCGGTACTGTTGTGCATGGGTCAGCTGCATGGAGGGCAAGCGATGGTCATATTTGGGGTGCGTGTATGCATACATTCATAACATTACAGGTTAAAGGGCAAAGGAGGCGCCGGGCTAAGGTCCCATTAGATGCCCTGAAGTCTAAACCCAATCAGCCAATCAGACCAACACCAAACGAGAACTTAAGTTGATCTGAAGGAGCGGAGTTCATTACTCACTCAAGCAGACTATTCGAATCATTCGGTAAATTCTATAAGAGAAGCTGAACTTCCTTATGTCGAGCCTTGCAAAACACTTCACACGCTTCATGCAATAACCTCATACTCGAGAAGACTTTGAACCTAGTTAAGTAGCTACAAGATGACAGAGGATTCATTTCAGAGAGAAATTGGTAAACCTGGAGCATGTTCTCCCTACGCCTTCTTGAAATACTCCAATCATCAACTGAACAATTGAATATGACTGTTGGACTGACAGGAAGATATATGCCCACTAAATAATATCTTACAGTGACTATGCATTGCAGGCTACTGTAAATCGGCTTCTCAATAAGGTTGTTTGTCAATGGCATTTAGGTGTTGGCCTGGAGTTAGTTAAAAGGAAAAACAAACAGTCTCCCAATTTGAATTAGTGTACTCCGTCATCCTGATTAAGGAATGGCTCGATCCTATTTATCATGTGACAAGATTTTTGTTATTTAGCTGTTTAATTCATGAAGAGTAGCTTTTTGGTTTACTTTAGATTAAACATTAGCCTATGAAAGATAGTTGTGAGCGAAATTGAAGTGGAGGTCTGAAAAATTAAGTACGGATTTTGAAAATCAACTTGGGGCGACTGCATTGTCCCTTTAAAACACAGACATAAGGCACATGTACTGGTAGTCATGTTTTACCCAACAACTATTCCCCTCTACCCTCAGAGTCAGAATCACACATGAACTTGACCTGTACTGTTCCAGCCTGGGGCAGCCAATGTTAAAGTGCAACCAATCGTACCGGTATAGATATTTACATCCTAGTTACGTCCTACATGTAATGCATCATGGTTTAGAAAATAATTGTGTCGTGTTATAATGGAAGTGCGCATACATGCAGCGCTTACTAGGCTACTCAATGCAGAACACATACGGAAGTAGCCCTCGAACGGAGCTGTGCGTTCAGCATTATATACCTTGCACGTGTTACATAACACTCAGGGGCTGCTCGAGGGTATAAACACGGAATATGAAGGGAGAAACTGTCTTGGCCTTCCGGAATTAAGTCTTTTCAGTACATTTAAAGTGTTTTATGAACATTAACTCACATGAAACTTGTGAAATGCAATGAAATTTTCGAGTTTCAACTCCGAACTGTAAAAAAACCCAGATTTTTACCTTTCTGAAAAAATAAACCCAGAAACCCAGATAAACCTAAAAAAACACAGATCTAGTAGAAAAAACCTAGGAGTGACAACACTGATTAATATAGGCCTGGCCTAAATAGTGTACGATTATTAACAACGTAGGCAAACACGAAACTTGGCTTACACAGTTCTCTCACGCAGACTGCAAACCTCTGTAACTCTCAGCCACATTATGCTAACTGTCAGAGCAGTGCATCCAACATCTCTTGGGACACATCGTGGTAAATAAGACCACTAAACTAAAATCCCAAACAAGACATTTTTAAGTCATCCTTTCGCTTCTAAAACAGGACGATTACAGACTGATGCCAGTAACCTGTGCAGCTAGCTTTCCATTCAGTTTGCACGCTCTCACAAACCACGTAATATGCAGGGCTTGGGTACGGAATGGGTACGTATACATCATGTATACTGTATATGTACACAGTATATCACGGACAAACCTTGCATCGCTTAATATTAAGCTTGCAGACAGCTTCAATAGAAGACTACAGTACTACACCAAAGCATCACAGAAACTGGTAGTACAAGCAATGGGCTGCAATTGTTTTCACCCAGTTTTTGCCCAACAAATCAGCCAAAATATCCCAACAAAATCAACATGTTCACATCCTAGACACCGCATTTGTTTCCTTTAGATCGACAGTACTTGCTATTAAGATAGGGTTATAAAATGCCACAAAATGACAATGTTTTAGGCAATTTCAGCTACAGTTACTGACCAGCTAGTGTGACAATATCTCAATACATGTTATGTATTATACATTGAGATAAAAATAGCACAATTAATGAGTACGTTGATGGTGTGGTGGAAAGTGCTGAATTTCCTATTTTGACTGCCTGAGCTGGCATCCCATTTCAGCAATCATGTTTTCGGTTTTTGTTATTGGTTTTTTTCTTCATTACTAATGCATTCTTGGATATAGATTTTGGATATTGAGAGGAAGTAGCCTGTAGTTTTGGTTGAGGTCAGAGGTCATTTAAGGTCACCAAAAGTCAAACACGGAAAATCTTTTAAACACAATATCTCAAGTTGGTACGTGAATGCTTTTCATATTAAGAATTTGGAAGGGTTATACTACGAAAAAGCAGTTTTGCTGTTTTTTGTAGAGTTTAAAAGTAATCTGAAGTCACCGGCGTTAAAACTACGAAAAGCTTGTAAACAGCTTGTTAACATAATATTTCAAGAATGGTAACACTGAGATATCTAATCATGGGCGTCAATCCTGGGGGGACGGGGGACACGTCCCCCACATTTCAATGGGTGGGGGATACAATATCAAATGTCCCCCACACTTCGTAAAGTGTAGTGTCGTGGCTCTATTTGACTGGCTTTTTGAGTGGCATGTAGGTTTGTTAAAAGTGTCTCGATGCAGATTCTGAATGCAGATTTTGTCAGGGAAATCTTATTTGATGAAAATTTCGGCGCGCTTCGCGCGCGTGCGTCACTGTTTGCACTCCATCTCATGACCATTAAAAGGTGATTATACAAGAAACTATTCTGATCACAACACTTTCCGAAAACAGAGATACATCTCCAAACACCTGTATAGGGGCCCTGCATCAATATGGGATCCTTCAATCTAATTTGTAAGCATGATGTGGAAGGTCGAAACTTTAAAGCACGTTGTTGCCGTTATACATATTTCAAAAACTTCGCGCGAAGCCATT
The DNA here is from genome assembly GCA_029531755.1 of Holothuria leucospilota. NCBI lineage: Eukaryota > Metazoa > Echinodermata > Holothuroidea > Aspidochirotida > Holothuriidae > Holothuria > Holothuria leucospilota. The sequence continues at coordinate 42,707 of JAIZAY010000072.1, read as the reverse complement.
ATCGGTATAGATGGTGATTGCTAATACACAGACGAAGAAAAAGCTGAAAAGCGCTTGTTAGTCCTTCACACATTTTGCTACACCTATCAGGGAGGTCTAACATCACCTTACTGCACCTGTTCTCTCCCTAGTGCCGATTCTCCATTGCTGGAAGCTGTTCGTCGGGATTTTCGTTCAAAATTAGTAAAAATACGATAGATGTAAAGTGCTTGGCGTCGTAATCTATATTACCATTTGGATGTCAGGTAATAATCATTACGCCTTTGCCCCATTTTATATAATTGATCCAGAGCTTCCAGGATAAAGGCATTTGCCAGCCTTAGATGCCCTTTTATAATGCACAATGAAGGAAAGGAAAATTTTCATAATAGTCCAAGAAAGTTTCTGTTGACTCAACGCAGGTATTTTTGTGGAAAAACTTTGCTAGAATAGAAGCAGTAAAGTAGCCAAAACGGGGGCTTAAGGAGGGTTGTTGAAAACGTATTCTTTTCATAGACAACATACTCCCTTCTTTCACCTAACCAAAACTTAGAGTTCACTGAATTACAGGGATGTAGTACTCGAGACCGGTTTTTCCCGGTCTCGGTCTCGACATCATGTGGTCTCGGTCTTGGTCTCGGTCTCGGACCCTTGCGGTCTCGGAAATTTTCCCGGTCTCGCTTCGACACCGGCCAGAAACTTTTCGTTTTGTTTTTAAATTTGTTTTCCAATAAACTCATTTATTTCAAACTTTTTTTACTTCATTTACTTTCATTGAAAAAATTTCATTGAGGAAAAAATCATTCATCTAGCGAGTCCATACACTGTATCTATTACGGATTGAACTTTCTTCTGTGAGATAGTGAGTCGGTCTTTACCTTAACTTGGTCAATGGGGATAATATTACACTGGAATAGCACATAGGTCAGGTTATTCAGTATAATCAGAACAGTGGCAGTCTGGTACTGAAATGCTTTGAGTGTGCACTGTGTGTGTGTGTGTGTGTTGAAATCCCTTTCTCAGAGTTAGTTTAGTACTATCCATTCCTAGTTCTTCGGGATTGCCTGTTGACCTTTTCATGACCATATTTAACCCAATCTGGCCACTAATGATCATTTGGCTATCGCAAAAATAAAATGGACTTAAGTTATCCAAGAGAATTCTTTCTTAGATGGGAAAAAAGTGCAATTACAAAACATTTGGCCATCATGATCAGATATAATACTACAGCTTTCTGGCAACTTTGAAAGGTATGGGTCTAGGCCTTAATATTACACAGTTTACTGTAGGCCTATATTATATGCTAGGCCTACGTATTTATCTGCAGTCCTATCTTAGGCTCCAGTGGTGCCAGCACGGGGGCATGGTAGGCGTCCATGATAGCAAGGTACCGGCGGACCGCCGGCGGCTTTATCGTGGCATGTCGGGTACATGTTGGCAGCGGCATTGCTATGGTACACCGACGTTGGTCCTCTGTTGGCTGGAGGGTGGCAGATCGGCAGTGGCAAAGCAGTGTAATTCTGGTGATGGTCCGACGGTGGTAAGAGGGTGGCAAATCGGTAGCTGCAAATATGTGGCATGCCACTCTCGGACCACCGATGGTTAAGCAGTGGCATACTGGGAGAGGCGAAGCGGTGGTAAGCCGTGTTCGGTCCCTTGGCGGCTAGACGACGGAGTGATGGCAGCGGCAAAGTTACGGCGCATTGCGGTCGGACCACCAGTGGTTGAACAGTGGCACACAGGCAGAGGCAACGTTGTGGCATGCCGATGTTGATCGGCTGGTGGGTGAATTACGGCGAGCAGTGACACCGGCGAGGCTGTGGCAATCCTCTGGCGGTTCAGTGACGGCAGGACGGCGGATGATATTGATAGCGGCGAAGCTTTGGCGTGCCGTGGATGGCACCAGGACCTGAATAATGGCGAATTGGAGCGTTGAAGCTGTTGTAAGACAACGGCCGGCGGTCTCTTAAAAGCTATAACTAGTAATTTGCATAGAGAAAGAGGCTAGATCCTGGAGCAAAGCAGGCTGAGAGTTAGGCGTCAGTCAGAATTGAAAAGTGTGTGTGTGTGGGGGGGGGGGGGCATACAAAATGACTTACTGACAGGTGAGATGGATGAGGGGCATGGGCCTAGCTTATATTATGTATGACCCTTGTTGGAGCCCACCAAGGAAACCGACACCGGCGAATCAAGCAGAATTTCCTTGCGAATATTAAAATTTCGGGGGAAAATATTCGTGTGCACTTTTTACCTGTACTGAACCACTTAGCTTAACTGATTTTTAGGCATAGGAGATATTTTTCATGGGGGTTGGTGTGCTGAGTTTGCCCTAGGGAGAATGAGATTATCCAAGAAAATTGCCAGAGTTTTTCCCGTAACTGCACGTGCCAAAAAGTTTTTTCGCCCCAATAAATGAGGAGTGAGACTGCATCATCAAACTCCTGGCACCTGCATGCAAGTTCATGGGATGGCTAACGCGAAGACGAGACCGACAGTCCCACGTGATACAATAAATGCCCTACAAGCGTTAAGAACTTAAGACCTAAAAGTAATTCCTGTGCAGTAAAGTTTGCAAGTTCACCTCTTTCAAATCATAATTATGTACATATAATTAGAAATGCTTTCACAGCTACTGTAAATGCATTAACGCAGCGCGTCACCGCTGCCATGGATGACTACTGTACTTGTCAGCTTACTTGGCCATCAGCCAAACAAGCTTAACCCATGTTATCTCCGCGTCGATGTAAAGACTTTTTGGTTCACTTTGTAACACGCACCGACTTTGCATGTACATCATACGTGCGTGTGAGCGCGAAATGTATGCGCTGCGCAGGCAGCTCGTAGGCGCGCTTAACACATAAAGAAATTCTGCATCCCTGAGACACTGTGCGTCAGCAGACGATATACATACAGCGTTTGCGGTGTATATTTACTTTTTACTATTATTGCATAGTGTACAAGCAGCTGCAGGGCATGTGCGTGAACGCGGTACACTCAGTTTAGTAGTGATCTATATGGAATGTGTACACGAAGTGTAGTACCTATACGCGTGCATGCATACTTTCATCACGCACATTGCATATGCAGTGTTAATTCAAAGGTCAAGACGTTGTGCCTTAACGTTATAGCTGTCTTCATGTATTTCCAAATTCTGAGTGGAATCTTCGATGAATAAGGATGCATTATTGGGCAAGGTAACTTCACTTGACATTGTTTACATTTTTGTTTAATTCCTATTCAGTAAGAAATCGGGTTTGATTTATTTTGAAGACGCGTTAGAACTGCCGTTAAGACCTGACCACAGGCAGTTCTAACGTTATCTAGTGCAAACGTATACACTATACTATGTAGGTACTGTTGCACTGAATAACGTTAGAACTGCCTTTGGGCATGACGAACAGGCGAAGGCTAGGCTTAACATTGTGCCTAACTTCTGCTAAAAAACAAATAGGCCTAGGCCTAGGGCCTTAGGCTAACGTAAAGCCTAACGTACAAAGGTCCTGCAAATTTAGATTAACGTTAGTACTTGTGTCGCACTGTGGCATAGTCCCAACGTTAGGACGAAGTGAATTAAAATGTTGAGCATAACGTTTGGCCAAGCTGAAGGCAAGACCAAGAGGCCAAGGCTAACCTGGGCTTAACGTTCCCCGGTCTAAATTCCAGTTGAACCCAGTTGACCAATTCAACTGGGTTCAACTGGGACTTTGCTTTCCATCACAGACTAGTTAGTGAGAAGTTAAGCTAGGCTAGGCCTAGGCAACTTTTTTTTATACGCATTGGAATGTGAACATGAATGAACATAGCCTAGGCCTAGGCCTTACAGCGAAGTCTAGCTTCCGCTGAAGATTAAAAAAATCAATAATAAAACTAAGACAACCTAACGTTAGCCTAGGCCCTAGGCAAAAGTTTAAGTATAGTAGGGCGCCCGTCGACTGGGCGGGCCCATCGAGTGCGCGTCTAGCCTAACATTACATGTTACAATCTTTGAATGATAGGTTTCTTAAGTGCGCATTCGACGGTCACCCCATTATATAGGCCTAAGCTAGTGGAGCCAATGGTCATTCGGCCTAGGCCTAGGCTAGGCTACACTTCGAAGAATTAAGGTTAGGCCTACCCCTAACATTAACGTTTGGCCTTGGTGCCGCAGGTGTAGCACCGTCTGCTACACAGGCTAAAACTTATTACTAACATTAGGCCTAGGATATAGCCTAGGCTATATTGTTGGCACTTCAAGTTCAAAATTATGATGCATACCAGCTAGCCATGGCCCATCATTAGAACTTAGAAGATGGTACAACTACAAGTTTTATAGGCATAGGCCTAGGCTAGGCCTACACTACGGGGCCTAGGTCTAGACCTAACATTAACAAGTTAGGCCGGCTTAGGTCTAGGCTAGGTCTAGTAGTAGTAAGTAGTAGCCTATGTTAGTATAGGCCTAGCAGTCACTGTAGGCCAACAGGCTATTGGACCCTCAGCCAGCCCGCGAACAGGGCTTTGTATTCCATTAGATGGCCAAGGCTCACTAAAATGCAATGTGCCCTGGCCATGTACGTAGGGTTAACCTTCAGCTTATACCCCAATTATGTATAGCGTATCAGGCTAGTACTATTGCAGACTTTGTCATAGCCATACAGTTGTCAGTGGGTAGGCTATGTGAGAAAGTACTAGCCAGCAGTAAGTAAGACTTCAAAAATGGTGGATGACGTTCATTTGGGGAAGACATACAAACAGACAAACTGCAGTAATCCTTAAAGGCAAAATTTATTCCTATTTCAGAATTCACCCAGTTGGTTGCAGATTTTGAGTTAACATCAAAAGGCGTTATGGGTACAATTGACTGAAAACAAGTCGATGGGACTAAGTAAAGCTCTGCAGTGAAGATAGCAAACCCACCCAGAAGAAAAAAACAGTTGGGAATTCTCAACTGTTTCCAACTGGACACAGTTGGAAAATTTCCAAGCTGGGATTTTGGACCAGTTGGGAAAATTCACAGCTGTTTCCAATTGGGACCAACTGCTTCCAACCGGGATTAACTGTTTCCAACTGGATGAGCTGGGAACCCATTTTCCAGTTGCTGGACAACAACTGGATCCTTGAAAATTAATACCAAACATGTGTGGCTTGTAGAAGGGTAATTTGGACGTAATATTGTGCTTCAAAATGCATTACACTTTTTCAAAAGTACTTCAAAATGCATTTGATTCTTTCAATTGTATTCAAACTTTATACACGATAATCTACAACACAAATGTTTATTGCTATTTACATCCATTATAAAATAAAGAATTGCAGAGAAAATCAGTTGTGAATACTAAAGCCCTTCTTAACTTAAATAAAGGTTTTCTTCAAATTCACTCAAACTTCTTTGTACTTGAAAATAAACATCAAGGTTTCACGCTATTTACATGAAAAGAGAGAAAGACAAAGGCAAAACAGAGAACCCTTCTGCGGGTACGAATACACTTTGAACTCTTTTTGTAAGTTTTCGTAAAATTACCGTAGAGATTTCTTCAAATTAACTTAAGCATCTTTGTGCATGAGAATCATCATCAAGGTTTCACGCTAATTACATTAAAAGAGAAAAAAAAGGAAGGCAAAAACAGAGAAACCCTTTCGCGGATACTAATGCACATCGAACCTTTTTAGATTTCGAAAAATTACCATACAAATCAGAAAACACAAAAGTTTTAATTGCTATTTACATCAAGGGTGAATTCAAGAGAAGGAATTACCGAAAACACTTTGTTGAGTACTAATGTAAGTCGTGACGAAACAAAACGCAGGACACCAAGGCAGCCAGAAAAAATTTTCCAAAAAGGAAATTGAAACCAAGCACGTCGCTGCATACTCAAAAGACAACATAAGTAAATTCAGGCGCTCTGTACAACAAGAAGCATCGTCATGCAACAAACACCCATTGCTCCCTTACAGTCAGCTGAGCGCCGTGCTAAAGGTCAAGCATTTCTCATTATTGATAAACACAAAAGAACTCCCTTGGACCCAAATTTTCTTAAACTTTTCGGCAGACAATCGATGGAAGTCCGCTTCTACCCGAGTCTTAATATCGTACTTAATTGAGTTGATTATTTCTGTATCAGGGATATACTTTCCATCGGCAACATATTTGCAGCGGGCTTTCCAAAGGAAAAATTTGGCGGCGCAAAAGACAAACCACAAACGAGCGAATACGGCCTTAGGAAAACAACTATCAGGAGAGCCGTACAGAAAAAGGTTGGAATTAAATATCACTCTAGTACCCCCTACATCCCGAACAATACGACCCACCCACGATAAGCAATTATAGGCTCTGCGACAGTCCCAAAACACGTGACTTATCGACTCAGTAACGAACCCACAGACCGCACATTTACCCTTCCCGATACCCCATTTTTTTAGTAACTCTCCCACGAATAAAACTCTATGGGACAGCCGAAACTGAAAGTCAACATATTTCCTGTCAAGGATTCTGTGGAACACGCCCCTCCAGATATTCGTCCAAGGTAAGGTGGGGTATTTCCTCATAACCGTAGGGGTTACCTCTTTCGGTTCCAAAAATAGCACAATATCCCGCAATTCAGTGCACTTCCCTACAAATGCAGCATCCACGGCGTGTAAGGACTTGATAAGATCACTCGCTTTCGAAAGATTTGGGCTACACAGGGCGCTGTTCGGAAGAGAGTTTGACCATAAAAGGGGAAACAGTTTGCAGAGCGAGCTTGCCATAAAATAACGGGGGAGACAAAGACTTCCCTGCGAAAGATTACCAGATAAAAGAGTCAAAAACGGCCTCACAAACAGTCCATTCAGTTTTGCTTCGATATTGTCCAACCCTAGACCCCCACTACCCCTCGCAAGCATGATCGTAGACCTAGAAATGAGTTCAGTTTTTCCTGACCAGATAAAGGCAAAAACAGCCCTGTTAATATCCTTAACAACCCGTTTCTTTGCAGGAAACACTGGGGCCAGATAGTACAAAACAGGAAAGATGACTTCATTGATAACCTGAACTTTGCCTAGGATAGTAAGTTTTCTACATTTCCATAGATTCATCATAGTTTTAACCTTCTCAAGTTTCCTTGCCTAATTGCTCTCAATAGAGCTAGTAGTACCGAAAGTGACACCGGTGACCTTAATGGCAGTATTACTCCAGTCTATGCCCCCGGGCAAATTACAATTTCTAAAACCCCCTATTTTCAGACCAGCAGTTTTACATAAATTAACCGAGGCCCCGGTTGCCTTTTCAAACGGGTTGGTAGCTTGAAAGAAATTCCTAATGTCCCGCACATTGGAGGCGATGCAAGTGGCATCGTCTGCATACTGTAGAAATTTAACAGATCTGCCATTGCTCCCTGGTAGGACAAAACCTCGTATTCCTTTGCTTTGTTCAATATAACAGGCTAATGGTTCAATGAAAAGTACGTATAACAAAGGAGACAAGGGGCATCCTTGACGCACCCCTCTTTTAATACAAACCCTGTCAGATAGCTCCCCATTCACTAATATTCTGCTATAAATGTTATTGTATAGGGTTCGAATCCATTTGCCAAAACGATCGCCAAATTTCATTCTGTGTAAGACTTTAAACATAAATTCCCAATTAACTTTATCAAAAGCCTTATGTTGGTCTAAAGACATTATGGCACAAGAGCTACCTTTGAGCTCTACAAAGTCAATTATATCGCAAACGATGGCTAGATTCTGGTGAACTGAGCGACCAGGCACTGAACACGTCTGGAATTCATTCACAATGTTGGGCATAACCTTGGATAACCTTTTCTGTAGCACTTTTGCAACAATCTTATAATCCACCGTCAGTGAACTAATGGGTCTACGGTTTTGAGGGTCCTGGGGGTCGCCCTTCTTTGGGAGGAGGGTAGTAACCCCGGTTCTTTAATTGCGAGGGGGACAATTCACCAGAATCAAAAACCTCATTACACACTTCCAATAAATCGGGCCCTACGATATCTAGATATTTTTTATAGAATTCAGCAGGCAGACCATCGATTCCTGGTGACTTATTGAGGCTCATACCATTTACAGCATCCATGATTTCTTTAGGATGAGAGAGGGCGGTCGAGATCTAAACGGTCCGCATCGGCTACCTTAGATTTAATACAGTTTAGTAATTCAGACTGACACTCAACATCAATATCATTCTCGGTCGAATACAACTTAGTGTAAAAGTCTTGAAAAACCCTGCGAACATTATCACCGCTCACAATATTACCGTTTTCACCCTTTACAGAAAGAATTTGTTTAGCCTCCGCAGCATTCCGCTCTTTGGTGTAAAAATACCCTGACGGAATCTCCCCTTTCTCTAAGACCTTTTCACGAGAGCGTACAAAAGCCCCCCTCTGTTCCTCAAGCAAAATACGTTCAACATCTTCCGTGTCCCCCTCCAGACAGCGAGACTGAAGAGCAATTAAAAGGTCACGCTTTTCGCGTGCCCTACGAACCCCGTGGATAACTCCCAACTCACGTATTCTCATTTTGACATTTTCCCACCATTCCTTTATAGAAGCAAAGCCTGGCTTTAAAGTACGCCACATCGAATAATACACACGGAATTCATTGTCAAACTTACAATCAGTTAAAAGACTCGTATTCAATTTCCAGTAACTCTTCTTAGGTAAGCTTTTAAGTAAAGGCATACTAATTTGAGCATTGACTACATCGTGATCTGAAAGCTGAAAAGGAAGCTTAGTTACATTCACAAGAGTTAGAGGTGATATAAAAATTCTATCAAGACGAGAGGATTGTTTCTTACCAGGGTGAAACCAGGTGTGTCCCGACTCGGGAGGATTATAACGTAGCCAACAATCAACAAGATTCCTCGCCCTTATGTATTTCAAAAGCTCATCCCTGCCTACAAAACAATGAGTGTTACGAGAATCTCCCGACCTATCCCCATTAACAAAGATACAGTTGAAATCTCCCCCGAGAACAATAGGGCCTTTCCATGAGTAAAAGACTCTAAGTTATTGAAAAAGCTAATCCGCTGTCTAGGACAACAGGGCGCGTAAACGCTACAGATGCGAAACGAAGCAGAATTCTGTAGGGTGCATACTACAGAAATAAAACGAACCTTCCCCATCCCTTGTAACATGCGAGAACTTACCACGAAAATTTGGGGCGAACACAATAGCTACCCCACACGAATGTGAAGTTTGGGCTGGGGACTGAAAAACCGGACCATCCCAGTTACTCTTAAAATGTGACCATTCCCCAGTCTTCAAAAAGGTTTCTTGCAACAAAATAATGTCGAAAGCGAAAATTTTTAACCAGTTACAAACATTACGGCACTTCTGTGGATCATTTAAACCTCGAACATTAAGGGTACAAATAGAAAACCCCATTATGAAAAAGAGAAGATACATACCAAACATTTACCGCTGTAAAAAATACTCATCAAAAAACCGCACATCATGTCGTAGTACATAATCAGGGTGGTTTAAAGCTAAATGCGACATACACTCCTTATGATCAATAAATAGAGAATTACATCCAGTCTTGAGACACTTCACTTTTTCAATTGTGACATTTGTGTGCGCTTTGGACATGTGAGTCTTGAAGTCCTGAAGATTGCTAAAAGTAACCTTGCATCCTAGAACCTGGCAAGAGATCCATGCTCTATTCCCAGTTAACACATTCGACCGAAGAAGAAGTTCCTTAGCTTTCTCAATTGAGCTACACGCCAGCTTCCTCCGGACACCACCATGGGGAGAAGGGGACATTGACTTACTACGCTTTTTACTTTTCACCCGCTGCCAACCATCTATACTATCAAGAATTTCAGGCTGGGTAGAGGGACGAACCTCAACAGACCAGTCCTCTACAACATCAAAAGGCACCTCGGCTCCCTCATGAGGCGGCCGCGGCTCAATTTGGGCCTCAACCACCAATACCGTGGGTGCCACAACAGGAGTGTCCTGAGAAATATCCAGCTTACTTTCCAGGGGGTCCAAATAATCATTGTCCTGCGTTTCATCAATCACTAGGGTTCCAGGGTCAGAGACTACCGATATTTCGTCACTGCCTTCACGTTGGTTCCCTCCCTCCTTAGATTCCATTTCCTCTAAATCTCCCTGGCTCCCACTTTCATCGGGAGTGTCGAACAAGCTCACAACTTGGGATTTGCAGGTGGCGACCTTTTCCTCACTGAGATCAACAGACATACCGGCACTAACTTCACCCTTCTCCTCAGCAACATTGGCATCCTGGCCTTCGGGATCTTCTTGCGTTGGTTCCAACGCTGCGCCGCCCTCCGTCCACTCTGAGGACAACCTGGCCTTGTTAGCGAAGGAAACTGTACATTCCCTGAAATTATGCCCCTCCTTGTTACAAGTAGTACAGACAACAGTAGCCTTACAGTCCTTCGAGGTGTGTCCCAAGTTGAAACACTTAAAACATCTACGGTTATCACAGGTTTTGGCTTCGTGACCATCAAGGCCACACTTCAGACACGTGCGGGGTTGTCCATAGTACCTTACCAAGCATTGGCGGCCACCTAAAAACAAGGATGAGGGAATATCCTTCTTCAGATTGACTTTGTACTGGCGGATTCCATTTGATACACAAGGGAATTTCTCGTAACAAAGAAGGCGACTAGATACAACCTGTCCGTACCTTCCGAGTACAAACTTGACAATATTATCGTCCAGTTCCAAAGGCACATGTAAAACAGTTACTAAACTTGTCGAACCAGCATACCACGAGGCAGTTAACTTCGTTGCAGAATTAAATACAGGCCAGAATCGGCGACGGATATCAGCAGTCTTAAACGTAACATCATAACGGTTTCCAGGCAATCGTTGCACGCCAGATAAATGCTCTGCTGGCAAAACTCCTAACTCGTTTAGTACATCGAACACATCTTCCTTCCCGGTGAGGGACAATAACACAGAAAAGTCCCTTCGCAGATTGTCTGCCATTGTGGAAAGAGCCCACGTCAGGGACAGGTGTCCCGAGTTCTTTTGTTAGATGGAGAATCCGGATAGAGCCACAAAAGATCTTTCGTGAACAGCAAAATGCATTTGCTTTTTTTCCAAAAGTCCCCTGACTCTCTGGCGAAGAGCCAGGGGCGAAAACCAAACAATACTCCCGAAGGAGTTCTGCTCCCCGAAGGAGTAACAACGTCCCCAAGGGACAAACTTTGACTAAACTGACACCACCCGACAGTGGTCCCGTTCTAGACTGGCTGAATAGAAAATGCATTTTTTTTTTCCAAAAGTCCCCTGACTCTCTGGCGAAGAGCCAGGGGCGAAAACCAAACAATACTCCCGAAGGAGTTCTGCTCCCCGAAGGAGTAACAACGTCCCCAAGGGACAAACTTTGACTTAACTGACACCACCTGACAGTGGTCCCGTTCTAGACTGGCTGAATAGACTGAATAGAAAATGCATTTGAGGCAAGTCCAAAACCTCTAGTTTTGTACATGAACTAATATTGTAATGATGTGTGAAGACTTATGTATTTACTAATGTAGAGATTTAGATATAGTTTACAAAACAAATACGATAAAAATAATTCATTAAAGCGCTAATTCTGTTATAAACTGTGAAAGTGTGTAAACTGCACATTTTGGGAATAAATTTCAAAAAAGAAACCGTCACAAAACATCCTACAAGAGGTCTGGTCTGATAAAATGCATTTTAGCTCAATTATGCAAATTAGATAAAACCAGTTGAATATGACCATTTAGAAACAGACCAGTTGGAAACAGTTGTGACCAGCTGAAACCAGTTGGAAATCATTCCAAGTTGAACTGGTCCGAAATTTTCCAACTGGAAAAAGTTGGGACCAGATGAGAATTTCCAACTGTTTTTTTTTCCTTCTGGGAAGAAAATAAAATTGAAATACAAAATAAAAAAATATAATAAGAGCTTGTTCAACAACTTAACCATTCGAACACACCCCACTCTCAATACCTCCCAGTGGAAACCCTAAGTTAAATAGGCCTATGACAATGAATATAAATTGGCCACAGCCGTTTCCAGCTGGTGTCAATATTGTCTTCCACACTTCCAACTATTGTGCTCTGCAAAATCCAACTGTTCCCAAATGTTCTTGATGGAAATTTACCAATTCCAACTGGATTCAATAAAATGTCCAACTTGGAACAGAATGCCCAGTTGGAAAACTAACTGAAAACAGTTACCCCCAGTTGGAAACAGTTAAGCCCAGTTGGAAACAGTTACTCCCAGTTAAAATTCCCAACTGGAATTAACTGTTTTTTTCTTCTGGGCAATGAGAGATCTAATACAAAGTTGCCTGGCCTGACACCTTCTTGATTCTGTTGAAGGAATAATCTATGTTTTCCTTCTTGGAACGACTTGAAAGTAAGTTATCACTTCTATGCCTCTCTCTATAAAATGTCCCCTCCCCCTAAAACGTAGTTGACTGAATCACTCTCCATCACAAACTGTTCCTCCGTTCACTGTTTCTGGTTGTAAATAAACTTAATGTAGACGTTTTGAGTATCAAAATATCATTACTGCAATATCCCCAAAACTTTGATTGTCACCTACTGCTGCCCTCTCATTGCCTACATTGGAGGAGGGGGAGGACGGAAAAGCCAAGTAATTGCAAGAATCTGAACCATTCAGCATGAGCATTGACATGAGCATGTCCAAACGAAGCCCGCTGTCGTATCTTCTATGCTGTTCTTGTTCGACAAGTGACCATTTGTATCGTTACAAGAAGGCTATCGCCTTCAAACATGATGAAACTTTCCATTACAGACACTTCTCCAAATTCGAACCTCATAATTCATAGAATTTTCATACTATGCTTTTAGTGATATATTTTATTTTCGGGAAGTAAACTCATGAAGAGATACAGGCTTGAAATTCTGCTCGTAAGCCTATCAGTGAAAAGTTACTGAAAAAGGCATTTGAAGTTTACCAGGTTGTCATGCACTGTACAAATTTTCAAATGTAAAAGAAGAAGACTTAAAGGGAGAATGCAGTCATCCCACAAAAGAATTGTATAGTAGACTATCCTATTTCCTGAATAGCTCTTGAGAATCATGTGACAGTATTTTTCTCACTCAATTGTAAAATTTACAAGGAGCAACTGCTTGATTTACATTTATTGTTTCAAAATAAATTTGGGGCGACTGCTTCTGACCTTTACTTTGGGAACTTATTCAAGTTACACTGTTTCTGTAATGGTATTTGTGTACACCAAAACAAAGACCAATTTGAGCCTTCTCCCTACCCCTTCCCCTTTTTCAATGAAAAGTTTACATAACATCACTAGAGGCTATCCAAAATACAAATATCATTAAAATGATTAAGACCTCGTTCCTTTCTTCTCTTTTTTCTGTTCCAAAGCTATTGGTCCAAATCCACTTTAGGGAAGAGGTCAGATGAAACCATGATGTGCAGCATGGTTGTCAGTGACAAAAAGGAGCAAAGTGGGTAAAGGAAATACGCCAGCAAACTGACAAGAAAGTAGCCAATGCCAAGTACGTGAGACAGAAGGCTAATGAAGCAGAAAACTATTGGAGAGGACCTATCAAGGACTGGGTTGATGGGTTTATGAGCTGCATCTAACATGATCATTGATTTTATAGAAGTAAAATTTTTATATTACTGAGGGTAAATGGGAGGATGACTTAAACAGCAAAGACATAAAGTTTAGAAGTTCATGCTACTATTTTCTCTCCGACTTTGAGATAAACATTTGTTATGCTTTACTTGGATAAAAAGACGTTTTTATTTCCAGTGTGTATAGGGACATACGGTAAGTAAACGATATATGTGGTTAGTCAAATATAGTTTCCAGGAAGACTGTCAAAGGAGCAAAACTGCAACTCTCTTCCTAGGTAAGGCCAGTGCCACAATATTTTTCTTAAGAACTTTGTTGAACTGAAATATTGTTTTGGTTATTAATTCCATTAATATATATTTGCTTTAGTAAGGTCTGTACCAGTTTTTGAAATTTTAACTCTAATCCCTTAAAACATTGCAATTTTGGAATTAAATTTATGGCACCCATAGGCTACAATCACAGCGTGAATCTTATTTCAGTAATCGATGAATTACTCTAACCACTTTCAGGGGGAGTAGAGTCCCATATTGGGGGTATGTACCCCTGCTACCCTGTGGGAGAAAGATTATATTAATCAGCTGATGGTCAGTTAATCGTGTTCATTCTACTACGCACAGCTCCATAACTAGCTTAAATTGAACTTTTAGCCTGCTTGGGGGGCACTGAGGTTAAGGGTGAGCAGGGAGAAGCGTCCTTCATTGTCATGTAAGTTTTAATTTAAATGAAAGAATTTTGCATGGGGTACTGCATGTCAGGGGTGTTATATGGGGAGGAGAAATCGACACATTCTATTGCTTGTTTACATCAAACATTCTGCAAAGGTGTATTCGTTATTAATGCACCCCCTCCCCTCTTCTCAAATTATGTTCGAAGCCATTCATGTTTGGGAGTTTTTACAAAAATTATTACAAAGCCAGGCTAAGGGAACTGGCTTCACAATGACACATGAAAAATCACGTGTTCTAATTATTCTTTGAGTACTGTACATGCATGATGTGTTTAATGTAATTATTTCTAATAGAAGTATGTAAAGATAAATTAAGTCATAGCTTAAATGGAGAATGCAGTCACCTCAATTTGAATTGGTGTACGCGTTACCCTATTTCAGAATGGCTCTCGAAAGTCATGTGACAATATTTTTCTCGAATTGTGACATTGACGCAGATCATGTTACTTCTTGGTTTACATTAAACATGCAATATTTGCATTCTAAAATATTATGAAAGATGCTTGAAGGGAAATAAGAGGATATTTGTGACATTCAGGTGTTATTTCAAAGTAAAACCGAGGCCACCTTTTTTGGCCCTTTATCGTACGGCATCGTTTACATAACAATTCAATTCCGATTTAATCGTTGATAAATGAAACATTTCACACAGTTGGAAGTGTACCTTCACGAGCCGTTCTCTGAAATAATAGAGTACTGTTACATGTATTTAACTTGCGATAACGTCTGAAGTTGTGGACGCTTAATTAGCCCTGCAACTGCATATATGCATACATGTAGTAAAAATAAGACTGTTTTTTGCTGTTTTAATTTTAAATTTACCTTCTTTAAAACCTGAGTTGTGAAGTAGGTCAGTGGCCATTCCTGTCAAAATGGTGGTGGGTATTCCAGAGTGTGGCTGAAAGTCCGACCATGGTCCGCTGATGGCCCATAATTGGTTTAAGGATGGAAACCGCCATCGGTCCGATGGAGAACCGACGGACAATCCGGTTCCGACCCGGCGGCGGGAGCCGATGTAAAACCGCGCAAGAGCAAGATATCTGAAGAATAGCATACAGCAAAGAAGTACGCGTATAATACCTCAAATAGGATGATCGCAGGGCATCAGGCAAGCAGGATATCGTTGGTTAACATGCGGCTCGCAGGCGGCTTTTGCCTCTTGGCCGCCGGTGGTCCTCCGAAGGGGCAGCTCAAAGTCTGCTCTCGGTCCGCCGTTGGCCCATCGCCGGCTGCGGGATGGGAGCCGCTAGCGGTCCGATAGAGAACCGACGGACCAACCGAATCTGGCACTGCGCCGGCAGCCGACGCTGGCCCGCCGGCCGTGCCGTTCGCGGCCACCAGCGGACCGCCGGTACCTTGCTATCAGGGGTGTGCCCCCCATCAAAACTAGAAGAATTATGGCAAATCCTCCGCAAACTATCAAAATTTTTGCGTGCTCCTAGCGCTTCAAACCTCACCTCTGCAGTATTGATTGCTCTTATTATCAATATTTTCTTGTAACTCCCGCAGAAGCACAGCAACAAAAGTTGAAAGCTGTTTACTAACTCTCAGGTAAAAGACTGGCTTTGTGATAGGCAAATAGGTTTGTTGGGGGAATTTAAAGTGTCTTGATGCAGCGCATGAATGCAGGTTTTGTCATGGTTATCTTATTTAATGAAAAATTTCGGCGCGCTTTGCGCGCATTTCTCACAGATTTCACTCCATCTCATGACCATTATTAAGTTAATAATACATGGAACTATTCTGATCACAACACTTTTCCGAAAAACAGAGGTACATCTCCAACCTCTGTATGGACCTATGAGATATTTCAATCTAATTTGTAGCATGATGTGGAAGGGTGAAAGTACGTATTTGCCGTTATACCTTTTTCAAAAATTTTAACTGAGCGCTTTGCGTGCAGCCATAATGCGTGTTAGGTATAGAAAGTATCCTATGATAATGCGTGTTAGGTATAGAAAGTATCCTATGTATATATTATGTGCTGTTTGTATAGGCCTATTAAAAACTGTGTATTATACCATTCTACCAGAGCATTGCTTTGTTTTGGGGTTTGTGTATGTCTTATTACGTATACTGTGTATACAATCTATTTCTTTTTGTTTATAATGGGTGTTGTGTGTACAAAGCATGTTATATATATATATATATATATATATATATATATATATGTGTGTGTGTATATATATATATATATGTATATATGTGTGTATATATATGTGTATATATATGTGTATATATATATATATATATATATATATATATATATATATATATATATATATTATGTGTCATATGTTTCAATGGAAAATAGCATTTAACGTGATCACTGCATGTATTTAATCGAAATATTGTAACTACATACTGCATGAATAGATTATAAATAAATGAGATGGTCGAAAAGAAACGCTTTGCGCGCAGCCATTACCGGTGATTGTTAATACACTTACGACGAAAAAAAAAAAAACATTTGAAACCCGCTTTTTAGTCCTTAACCCCTTTTTGTTTTACCTATCAGGGAGGTCTAGTATCACCTCCCTGCACCTTCAGTCTCCCTCCTACTCCCCATCGCTGGAAGCTGTTCGTCCGGGTTTTCGTTCAAACTTAGTAAAATACGATAACTGTAAAGTGCTCGGCATCATACTCTATAGTATCATTTGGATGTCAAGTAATAATCATCTCATCAGTGCTCCATTTTATATAATTAATCCAGAGCTTCCAGCTAGAGACACTATACCGGTGTCTGTCAACCTTATAGATACCCTTTTATAATGCACATTGGAGGAAAGGAAAATTTTTGTTATAGTCCAAGAATGTTTCTGTGGATCCCACGCACGTATGTTTATGTAAAAACCCCCAGAATAAAAGGCATTAAAGTAACCAAAAGGGGGCTTCAGGAGGTTCGTTGACAACATACCTTTCTCTAAGACAACATACTCTCCTCTTTCACCTAACCACAAATTAGAATCCACCTTTATGTAGTGACAAAGGAAGGATCCCCACTGTTGTATACAATCGCAGGGACGCACACTCTCCTCTTTCACCTAAACAAAAATTAGAATTCACTAAATTTTGGGTATTTTCCAGCCATATATGATCAGTTCCAAAAATATTCCAAAGACAGCACCATTTTGCATCTAAGCAACCTGAAATTAACAAACATTTCTTAAAGGGGACTCCCCTTAGACCCTTCCCCAGGACGGCACGTTTATGTAGTGACAAAAAGGATTCAACACTGCTGTATACAATCGCAGGGACGCACAAAAAGGGTACAATTTACGCAGACTTAGGGGAGACTGAGGTTACGACGTCATCTGTTCTAACCCCATCACCAAATCCCGGCGGCGCCACTGCTAGGCTCGAAAACAAAATGTCCGGTTATTGAACCGCAAGTACTCCATCGTCATGTTTGGTCCAAAGGAAAAGTTGGCACTAACTAGAGTTCTGTGACTCATTTTTCTGTGGGTTGGGCAAACTCACTATAATGCATTAATTGGCACCAAGTTCATCGATACCGAACACTTGTAGCACTGACTGACTCTGATTTAAAGAGAAGGGCCACATTAGAAAAATAAATGATTATGTTAAGTTATTTATTATGTTACCTATGTTTGGCCCTTTCAAAAACAAAGGGCTTAATAGTTGGCGCTAAGTCATGTGTGTCCCCCCACACTTCAATGCGGATTGACGCCATTGTATCTAATACTAAGCCTGTAGGTGTCCATACTGTTACAAGGATCCTTTTGTTTTAATGGAAGTCAAAGTTTATTCGGAGTCACAAGAGGTCGTAGGATGAAGACCTGTTGAACACGATATCCCAAAAAGGGTGATGTTGATAAATTTTATATAGTTTGCATGAGGTCGCTCCATACTGCGTTCAATAATCCAATTGTTTTGCTGACAATCAAAGGTCACTGAGGTTTGAAAGAGTTCAAACTGTGAAAACCTGGTGAGTAACTGTGAGGGATTTAGTGTTTTTCAGGTGGAAGACCCATGTGGTTAAAAGAAGCTTCATTAATTTTGGTGGACATCGAAGGTCATTCAAAGTCACAATGGGTCAAACTGTGAAAACATTGTTAGACACGATACATCAAAAAGGATACCTTTAAGAGATAAACCTCAGTACGACAAAACACTTCCATTTCCAAATCACCTTTGGGCTTTCCGGTTTTAGTTATAGTAGGTAAAAGACGGACTTAATATAAATATTAACATTTCGGTGACGCTTTTATTTAAATCCAAAATGCGGGTAACCAGGTATTAAAAGCAGACGAAACACTATGTATCTCGCACGAAAAGAACTTGAAGCTAACTGGAATGATGTCATATCCTTTCTGTTTTCTCTGTTTTTCAATTATTGTTTCTCAATGTTTTTCAAGTGGGCAAACTTTCGGGTAATTGGAAGGTACCACGCAGTACCAGCATGACCTCAATGTATAGGATGTAGGCTTTCTGTGATGTTAAGACTGGCTCAAGACTGACTTAATAGGTTTATGTGGGTAATCAGTATGGATCTCGTTTGGGACATGGACCAAACATAGCCTTTGCTTGACCCTCATCTATTTACCTTTACGTGTATTCATAGAATCTAATTGACACTGTGAAAGAAGCATCAAGCAGCATTGCATGTATTGTAAGTTTAAAAGTAATGACGCCCAGAGAGTCATAATATTATTTAATAGTAAAATGAAAAAGATTTTTAAAATTCGTTATTTCAGTGAATCCATTTGCATGCGTTGCATGTGTTGCTTACACTTTTGAAGCTTTAAATGCAGTTCAAAGGCTTGAAGAGTGGTTAATATGTAACTTTACACACCATAGAGAATCACGAATACATTCCAAAAAGTTGCCTCACCCACATGTGCTTCATCTAGGTCAACTCACATAACAGCAATGTCTTTTTGCTCATGTTAAGCTTATGCTCTTTCCATGCTGGACCAAAGCTGGAGTTTGATGCCTCTCTAGTGTTACTGTGCCTAACTGAAAACCCACATAAATCCTGTGTTGAGTCCAATTGTAGGCAACCTATGTTAATTTCATCAATGGCATCCCTTGCTCATCCCATGTAAATGTGCCAGTGTGCCAACCACAATATTCCTATAATGGACAGGTTTACATTCTATTATTTTGCCGATATTCAGCCCATTCACATCGCAATCTCGTGTTCATGTAACATTTCGAGTGCCCAGGTACTGTCAGTTTAGCTTTTTCATGTCAAAAATAACAAATTCCCTCACGAGGCCTATATGGGCATCGCATGGTTTACCCATATTCGTCTTTCTTATTTAAAACCTACTGGTGTAATAGCTAGGTTTCTGTCATATCAGTCTCCTAATGTAGCTAATTTAAAGAACTTTATGAAATTAACGGGTGTATAATAGCAGAATTCGAGAGCAAATAAATGACCCGGTCAATGGTACTGTAAGAAAGGGTCATTATTATTCGTGCCAGCAGCAACCATGTCATGAAAACTCTAGTCTAATGCGTTAAAGGATACTCGACTGTACCTGCGTGTCAATTTAAAATACAAAAGTCAAACATTTATTTACTGTCAACTATAACCATTTGCACCTTTAAGTTAGAGAAAATAGATATGCATCTTTATGTTAAACTGTTGTAGAAGGTTTGCAACGCAGTTCAAAGGAGTGCGAGGCAGCGCGGGTTCATGTACCCATATGAGATATTTTGGTAATATTCAGCTGTACAAATCTGGCTCCATGGGAAGTTGGTAGAAATGCAAATTCTATGCTGTATTGGCGTCTCATATGAAAATGTATTCCCTCTCAAATACAATATAATTAGGGGAGTTGCGTCTAAGGCCCTTCATATCCAAACAAAAGTACCTCCAGCAGGCCCAATTGAATGACTGGAAGAGGAAAACAGGTTACCTGCAACCTTTAGGGTAATAAGAAACCTTAACCCTTTACTTGTTTAAGAGAATAAGAGGTAAAACCCTTCCTTGTGTAAGAAGGGGGCTGCACTTACATGGTCATTAAAAGATACTCTAGTACGAGCACTGGGTCGTTTACACAAGAGATTTTTGTGATGACAAACGAATCGAATGTTCAACATTAGTCACCTAAATTTAGTACTTACTGGCTTCTTTCAATGTTCAAAAACAGCCTTTCCTCAGCTTGTGCAAGACGACGTTTGGAGTGACAACAGCCTACAAAGCATGTAACAAAATCGCGAAATAATTTTCCAAAAAAGATATACTAAGTCAGTCAGTTTTTTTTTTCCAAAAAGTACGACCACACCAGCTTTCTGATTCCCCAAAGCTTGTGCAACTGAAGGCCTCTTTGTCGATGTCTACCACTCTAGTATCCTGCAAATACTTTAAGTAGGAAGAATAAATCGATTCAACTGAGTAATACAAATTCATGCCACTTGCAAAATAAAGGCAATGTATAGCCCAAAGTAGAAGTTTGTGTTTTCCCCTTTGACGCAATGATTCAAAGAAGAGGACGCTAAACAGAAAGCATATAGGGATATAATCACAGGTTGTGTTATGAAGTCAATACAAGTAGGTCCGATACCACTTTATATAAATGGGTAATATTATTTAGTAACTGTTTATAGGCTATCTTACGTATTTCATAAAAAAATATGTTTAAGTCAGTGTTAATAACCTATTTAGTTTACTGGGTAACACTTTAAAGTTTATGAGAAACGTCTTCAGAGTTAACGGGAATGTATTTGGTTACGAGTAACCTAGTACAGAATGAAAAGTTATTAAGGGTGTAATAGAAAGACTTGTTTGGTGGTTAAGGAAATCTCTCTCTCTCTCTCTCTCAGTTGACCGCGGTCTCAATGACTGTGTGCCTATGTTACAGGTTAAATGGCCTAAGGTCTCTATGCGACTGTTTAATACAGGATGATTCGACTCATATATGCATTTGTGTGTTTTTCGTGCTTTTTAGGTGCTCGGGACCGACACAGTCGAAAAAAACCCCACAAACTTGCACCCTACCGCAAACGCGACGCGAACCTATCTTCTTGTCACAAAACAGCAAACGAAATGTATTGTTTTTACAAACTTACGAAGGTAACAGAAAAACAATACTTCCAGTTCTACAATATTTAAATATTTACACAATATCATTCACAGGTGAACCCTCATCCGACCTGCCCACGTGGAGATAAAGGGTCCCCACCACCTGGCGAACGCCGTTTCAGCCCCAACCACCGTCACCCTGATTTCCGCTTTTAGTAATACTAGGACGACGTCCCACGACCCCTCTTAACAGTGCATCGCCCTATTTCTCCACAGAGCCACGTTAATGGAAGCTGTTACAAAGGTTAGAATGCTTCAGCACGTTTGCGGCAGGTGGTATGAAAAAAGGCTGTATAGAGCATAGTCCTGGCTAACCGCCCACGTGTTAACTCCAGTCAGGTAGTCATCCAGGAGTTGAAACGACTGAGTTGAGCGAAGGGTGACAAAAGTCACACTGCCAAAACACATGGGCACACTATCCAACTTCGTGTACCCAGTGCGACGGCACACGTTATCCCAAATTAGCTATGGGGTGTACGGTTACTAAATAGGGACGGGAAGAACTAAAGGAAAGAGACCCCCAAAAGAAAGTGAACAAAGTACGCGAATGGCAGTTCATTATCGACGGCACTAAAAGCACACCTGGTCAGGAGGAGTCGGACCTTCAACGGAAGATGCACGAACCCAAGCCGCCTACCTTTGGGTCCCGAATCTCCTGTTAACTAGCTCCCGTTTTGGGACCATAAAAAACAAATATGCCCTCTCCAGTAGTACCAGGAACAGTGCCTGGGTACTACAAGGCACGGTACGCGAAGTGATTATTCACTGTAATGTTGCCAAACAAAGTAGTGTAACGAGAGCTGAGGTCCGCCAATTTAGCCTCCAAAAAGTCCACTTCCTTATTCCAGGTAAGTGACTAGGGGCAGTAGCGTACGCAGGGGGGCATTGGGCCATGGCTCCCCTCACAGATGCCGATTTTTTAGATCCTAAAAATACGTAATTTTTTTTAACACAAATTTACTTCAAAGGTAACATATGTGGCACCAGATTGCATGTAAGGACACCTAATTTTTCAAAAATTTTCAAAGGGGAGGGGGACCTTCCCTTAGACCCCTCCCCCAGGCCGGCGATTCTTTTTTCTTCCTTAAATTATGTAAATATTTTAAAACGAATTTTTCTTCAAAAGGTAGCATATGTGGCACCAGATTGCATGTAAGGACACCTATTTTTTCAGAAATTTTCAAAGGGTTGAGGGTACACCCCTCCCCTTATTCCCCTCCCCCAGCCCAGCGATTCTTCTTTTTTTTTGTTCTTTAAAATACGTAAGAATTTTAACAGAAATTTTACTTCGAAACGTAGCATATGTGGCACCAGAATGCATGTAAGGACCACTATTTTTAGAAAAATTTTCAAAAGGTATGGGGCTTTCCTTTAGATCCCTCCCCCAGGCCGGCGATCCTACAACATACTGCATGCCCCCCTTGAGAGAAGTCCTGGGTACGCCACTGACTAGGGGCACCATGCCCGAACCAAATACCATTGGTTCTTATAGCATTGTCAACCCAGGGAGTTATTATCTGAATGGAGATGGCACGAGAAGTTTAATTTATGCTAATACTTTAAGACCTATTTAAGTGTAAAAACATTACCAACTATGAACTGTTGATAAGGCTTTCAAGGACTAAGGCCCTTTATTTAATGCTTTGAGTTTGATGAACTGTCTGACTTCGACATCATTCATCTCCACTAATACTTTAACAAGGGGCTTAAATTGAACAATGCTTTTACGTGTAGGTTGGTACCACCAACCTGACCAGGAAGCCAAAAGGCTTAGTGATTCCTTGCCATATGGATATATATTGTAACAAACATGAATCAATAGAATTAAAAAGAGTGGTCGGCTCTCCAGAACTCAGTGACGTGACTGAAGTGATGATATGTCAGGATATACAAGATACCAATAACGTATCTTAGAACCGTCAAAATACCATGTTATGGTAAATAATATCGGTAATCAGGAAACCAGGGATGGGTCTGGTTTAAATGGTATGGAGTGACCTTACTTGATAGTAAGCCATAGCTGGTATGCTATTGCTAGACGCGTTTCGACCATGGAAGATAAGTACCAGGTCTCATCAGTACGTAGCGATAGGGTTAAGTCGGCGATAAATTGCCGACAAATTGTCACGCAAGAATTTTGGTGAACCAATCGTAAAATTTGTATTCTCGTATTTGTGATAAGCTGGTGCATAGCTGGCAATAGAGAAAAAACAAATAGGTTGCATGATAACAAACAGACCTATCTCCAAAGCAGTACTTCAAATGGAATGATATAAGAGTGTTACGATTCAATGCTTTTTTTAGGATGTTGTATATCGAGTTTGTGCCAGTTACGGTTAAAAATATCACGGGTGAATGGATATTTACGTGGCACAAAGCTGCGTCTGTGAGTGGTTTGCAAAGGATAAAGTTGCAGTGAAAGAAGCAAGGATGTAACTAGATGGAAAATTATTTTTCCACAATAAAGTAAAGCTAATTGGTAAGTAGGTGTAGAATGTTTCCTGAATTACAGAAGGATATGTTTCTGTTCTAGGAAGTTTCTCAAGTGCAAATATACCGTGGTAGGCTATCTCCCTGGTAAAGTGGGATACATTCTTTTTGGGGTTTTATATCAGTTTTGATAAAACAAATGTCTGATCGGTATGACTAGAGAGGCAAAAATACTCCTGATGTGAGTAGCTTCAGAAAAATAAAACACACCTCCGATACGACCAATGTTCCGGTGAAATTAGAAAACGCCGTGGGTCGGTGTACTTGTAGTCGGAAGAAATTTGATAAGGTTGCTCTGACACTTAACATGAAATTGTGTTACAAAACGCATAGTACGACCAGTGTTCCGATAGGTTGGAAGCGTCGTGCGCTTAAGGACTTACAATTTTCTGGTGTGAAAAGGTAAAAACTCGGTGTCAGGTGTGCCAAGCAAAAAAATATTATGTTGCTCTCGGTATTTTAAGATTGTGTTACGAACGCATGATACGACCAGTGTTCCGGTTAATTAATTGGACGATGTCGTACGCGTAAAGACTAACAATTATCAGGTGTAATTGCTCTGTTTGAGCAAATGGAGAGCAGGCTCTGGCATTATAAGGTTTCACGAAATTGTGTTACAAACGCATGGTACGACCGGTGTTCCGATTCAATTGGAAACGTCGTGCGCGTAAGGACTTACAATTTACGGGTGTAGAAACTCAGTGTGATAAACTGTTGAGCCGAGATCAACCTCAAAAGTCCAAGGGTGGACGTGAAAGAACATACCCCAAAAGGAATGATTTGATTGGTTGGATTCTGATGTGTCACGGTTGAATGCTTCTGCAGTGGTATCAAAATTTGAATTTGTGCTAGTTAGGGTTGGGAAATTGACCGGTAAAATGGTCAAATCTAGCAAAAAATTCATTTAAAATATATCACATTGTAGATAATAACCGGTTAAGTCCGTTGGCAGAAGTAAAAAACCGATTTGATGCAGGATAAATGATTGCACAATAGAAACGTTCACAGAACGTGCTTGCCGTCGGTATGCTAAGCAAGTAGGGTAGATTGACAGGTTCGAAATGATTTCTGCCCGAGTGAGGGCGACATATCAAAAAATCGGTAGCTTCTTCGATTGGCGAAGAAGACTCACAGCCTGAGGATCGTCGAGGATTCACACTGTACCAGCCAAGACCGTCCCAATGGGGAAGCACAAAACAGAATTAAAAAGAGTGGTCGGCTCTCCAGAACTCAGTGACGTGACTGAAGTGATAATATGTCAGGATATACAAAAAGAATGTATCCCACTTTACCAGGGAGATAGCCTATCACGGTTTACTTGTACTTGCACTTTCCTGATTACCGATATTATTTACCATAACATGGTATTTTGACGGTTCTAAGATACGTTATCGGTACCTTGTATATCCTGACATATCATCACTTCAGTCACGTCACTGCCGACCACTCTTTTTAAGACCACTATTTTTAGAAAAATTTTCAAAAGGTATGGGGCTTTCCTTTAGATCCCTCCCCCAGGCCGGCGATCCTACAACATACTGCATGCCCCCCTTGAGAGAAGTCCTGGGTACGCCACTGACTAGGGGCACCATGCCCGAACCAAATACCATTGGTTCTTATAGCATTGTCAACCCAGGGAGTTATTATCTGAATGGAGACAGCACGAGAAGTTTAATTTATGCTTATACTTTAAGACCTATTTAAGTGTAAAAACATTACCAACTATGAACTGTTGATAAGGCTTTCAAGGACTAAGGCCCTTTATTTAATGCTTTGAGTTTGATGAAATGTCTGACTTCGACATCATTCATCTCCACTAATACTTTAACAAGGGGCTTAAATTGAACAATGCTTTTATGTGTAGGTTGGTACCACCAACCTGACCAGGAAGCCAAAAGGCTTAGTGATTCCTTGCCATATGGATATATATTGTAACAAACATGAATCACCCACATGACAAGCATGTGATCCCTCATAGTTATCCTACTTGAGATATCGTGTTAAGAAGGTCAAAAGCTTTTGAAATCTTGTGACCCAAAATGACCTACATGCTAAATATAAACAATCCACTGGCTAAGAATGAGATCCCTCATAGTTACCCTACTTAAAATATGATGTTTACTAGGTTTTGACCATTTGTGACTTCGAATGACATTTGACCTGCACGAAAAATAATACTGATCATCTTCTCAATATGGTCAGTACACAAGGTAAGTATGTGATCCCTCACAGTTACCCTTGTTGAGATATAGTGTCTACAAAGTTTTGACCTTTTGACCTCTGGTGACTCCAAATGACCTTTGACCTCCACCCAAAACAATCGGGAACATCTACTTATTATGGGCAATCCACATGTTACGTAAGCCATCCTCACACTTATCCTCCTGGAGATATTGTGTTTACAAGGCTTTGACCTTTTGGCCTCTGGTGACCCCAAATGATCTTTGACCTCCACCAAAAACAATAGGGATCATTTACTCAATATGGGCAATCCACATGCTAAGTATGAGATCCCTCACAGTTACCCTTCTTGAGATATCGCTTTTACAAGGTTTTGACCTTCTGACCTCTGGTGACCCCAAATGACGTTTGACCTCCACCAAAAACAATATGGATTATCTACTTAATATGGGCAATCCACATGCTGAGTATGATATCCCTCGGAGTTACCCTTCTTGAGATATCGTGTTTACAAGCAAAGCGTCACATACACACACATACATGTAAAAGGTGTCAATCGGGGACATATGTTTTTAACAGTGAAAATGTGGATATCCCCACTTGCGGTGTATCCACACTTGACTAGGGAAAAAAACGCTCATGTCCCCGATTTACATCTTTTACATACGCACATACACACACCCATACACACATACATGTAAAAAGGTGTCAATTGGGGACATATGTTTTTAACAGTGAAAATGTGGATATCCCCACTTGGGGTGTATCCACACTCATTGACTAGGGAAAAAACGCCCATGTCCCCGATTTACATGTACTACACGCATACACACACATACATACATACATTCATTCATAAGTGAATCAACGCTGTATTGAATGGTCGCATGAAGACCTTTGACCATTGTTCCTCTAACATAGGAATAGCCTTGCACTGAAAGAGGATGGTTATATGTGAATGGAAAACTTAGCCTCAAGTAAGAGACGAACCAGCGACATACAAGGCGGATGCTCTGACCACTGATCCATTGAGGCCTATGTGACAAAGCGTGGCCAACTGAGTTTTATTACTAGTGGGTTAGAGGAACAATGGCCTAAGGTCTTCATGCGACTCTTAAATACAGCGTTGATTCACTCATTCATATAAAGTCGCAACGTCACTCTACCTACTCAATACATAAATGCATGCATACATACATTCATACATACATACATACATACATACATACATACATACATACATACATACATACATACATACATACATACATACACGCACATACATACACACATACATACAACACATCCGCTTTCTTACCAATTGGTTAGAAACTGAGCCGTAAACCTCATCTAACTAACTCCGCTTCCTTACCGGGACACGGGAAATGTCCAGGTAGGGATCAAAGACGGGAATTGCCCAACAACGGGGCTGCCCGGGAAGCATTATTTTTTCCCAGGACGAACGTGGGCAAATCGAGTTTTCATAAAATTTTAAATTTGTTTCAAAATGAAGGTTAGGAGTAGAATTAACGTTAGGGTTACGTGAATTGGGGTTATTTGGCCCGTTCTTTCATAATCCGGCGTCAGAATTACAAAAAAAGGTCGAAAAGCTGTCATTTTGGAATTAGAGGTGTGGCCTATTTCCAAGAAGCTGATTGGTCCATTGGCCAGATTTGGCCTGACTCGTCCTGGGAAAAAAAAACTACGTGCCCGGGAACTAGGCGAGTAGACGTGCGTGTTGAGGGCGGGCTGCGGTGGCAGGAAGGCACGTGCAGCCACCCGTGACTTCTCGTTTTCCTTGTACCCGCTCTTTTCCAGTGCTTCGTCATATATTGGGGCTGTATTGTTGAAGATCCCTTGGTTGGAGCACAGGGAGGACAACCTCTTTCTCTCTCTAAACTCCAAAGAAAAACATCTGACAAAGTTCAGAGAATGGAGATAAAATTGAAAAAAATGAGGGCACAAAGTTTTGACATATATATTTTGGCCCCTCCTGGGACCTTCCTTAGTGATTGATTTCAAAAATTTGAATTCAAATATGACAAACAAGATGTGCGTTTCATAGATTATGTGGACTTTTATCTTTGTCATCGCTTTATACATATAAATTTATATATATATATATATATATATATATATATATATATATATATATATATATATATATATATATATAACGCTCATTGTTTACGCAAAATCGGTATACCGCCAAGACGGTTAGGAGGGAAAAAATGCACAAGAATATAATTCCCCTTTAACTTTTGTGATGTAAGTATGCATTATTTAAATGACCCCACAGCCGTGCGTGTACATGGACACACAAACATTGCACATAAATTGTTTTATTAATAGGACTTTACCATACAGTTACGTATTCCCTAGTAAAAAGTGTGTGCAAATGCCTTGGCGAAACATTTTCGTCCAATTTTCGATTCCCCCTATTTTTTTTCAGACAATCCCCCTCAAGAGAGGGGGAAATTAGGTATATATATATATATATATATATATAGTAGGTAGAGTGACGTAGCGACTTTATATGAATGAGTCGATCAACGCTATATTAAATAGTCGCATTTCTTCTGACCACATTTCTTCTGGCCACATTCAACCTCCATAAAACAGTTGCACCTTTTCTCTTAATACTCCAAATCTCGATTTCAAATAGTCGCTTAGGCCATTTTTCCTCTAACACAGGCACTTGCCTCATACTGAAAGAGGGTATTTATTTGTGAATGGAAACGTAACCTCAACTTACCTGCTTGAGGCTAAGTTTTCCATTCACAAATAAGTATCCTCTTTCAGGCAAGTGCCTATGTTAGAGGAAAAATGGCCTAAGATCTCTGTGCGACTATTTAATATAGCGTTGATTGACTCATATATATATATATATATATGTATATATATATATATTGAAAGGTTGTAACTGGGTTACTACAAGACAGCTTTACAGAACTGTTTCATAAGGGCCAATTTGAACAGGTCCTCACTCTTCAGAAGCCTGATGTAGAATGGTGTCAACAACGTTGAATACGCCGTGCCCGTTGAACCGTACTGTGGGCATGTTCGTTTTTGAAAACGTGTTCGTTTTTGAAAACAGGCACGGTGATTACGTCGAGTCAAGATACATTACCTATTGGAATAATTACACAGCAGATGTTTATTTCTGTGTCTGCAAGAGCTGATGAGTTCGTTTCTTTTGTTTAAAGTGGCTAAGGAAGGTTTGAGTATGATGAAGAACTTTTCTTCTAAACAGAGGTTGCAGGTTTTTGATGATGTGGAGTATGCCCGAGCTTTGCTTAGAAGCTTCCATTTCACAGAGTGTTCTATATTTGAATCCTTTAATTTCCAGATGTGTTCACTGAGTGCAGTTGCGTTTCTCTTGTCTTTGTGTTTGAAGCTAGACTTGTGGGCGTTGTATCTGGTTTTGAAGGTGTTTTCTGTTAGACCAATGTAAGTTTCTTCCTTGTGATTGTCACTGCGTGTTACAGTGGCTTGGTAGACTATGTTGTTGGTGAGGCAGTTGCCTTGCAGTGGACACTGGCTTTGTGTTCTACAATTGCAGTTGTTTTGTGTTGCTGGTTGCAGTTTCTGTTTGGTCAGTATGTATTTGTTGTGCGCTGATATTATTTGGTCCATGTTTGCCATGCAGCTGTAACTCAGTTTTACCGTGTTTCTGTTGAGTAGAGTATGTAGTTTATGTCCAGGCGGGAAGCAGCTGTCTAAAAGGTTGAAAAAGTTCTTGCCAATGTTGTTGGTGACATTGTCACTGAACGGGGGGTTGAACCAGGTTATGTTTCTGGCACGTCTTCGT
The DNA here is from genome assembly GCA_029531755.1 of Holothuria leucospilota. Lineage (NCBI taxonomy): Eukaryota > Metazoa > Echinodermata > Holothuroidea > Aspidochirotida > Holothuriidae > Holothuria > Holothuria leucospilota. The sequence goes on along the minus strand of JAIZAY010000072.1, from coordinate 12,911 downwards.
TTTGTGGCCTTGTTTTGTTGACTGGTGTTAAGCGGTTGGGTTCTGTACTTTAGATTATACCCATAGCCACTTTTGTGCAGTGCTTCCTGGTATATGGGTGCTGAGGTGTTGAAAGTGTTTTCGTCGGATGAGATGTTAGATAGTCTCCTGTTGATGCTTTCTGGGATGTTCTTTATGATGAGTGGAGGGTGGTTGCTCTGTTTGTGCACATAGAGAGGGGTGTTGTTGGGTTTCATGTATGGTTTGTATGTGCTTATGAGGAGATCGAGAGTTACGTCTAAAAAGTTTACTATTTTTTTTGTTTGAGTCAATTTCTTTTTTTATTTTGTTGTTTGCCTATATAGATATATATATATATATATATATATATATGTATGTATATATATATATATATATATATATATATATATATATATATATATATATATATATATATATATATATATAATGAGATCTCTCAATGTCCCTCGTCCTAAAATATCTTGTGTACAAGCATTTTATTGTTTATCACATTTCTTCTGGCCACATTCAACCTCCATAAAACAGTTACACCTTTTCTCTTAATACTTCAAATCTCGATTTCAATTGTAAAAAAATATCCCAAATTCCAGTCTTGAGACTTCGCGTTTAGAAGGTTTTTCGATTCTGGTGACATCAACGGATCTTTCCTTCACCAAAACCGTTGAGTTCTTCCTTTTAAAAGACAAATTTGCATGCCGTTTGAAAAGTATACATTATTGCTATCCTGTGATATCATGTTTTTACTCTATTTTTCACACTCATACATACGCAGTCAAGTTCAGGTTTTCGACAAGAGCAGATGTGGTCTCGTTTCGCTCTCGTCATTTGGTCGTGCTCGACGTATATCTCTGTGTAATAACATTATTACTAACTTCAGTTGTGTATGAAACCGTAGAGAGGGTTTTATTTAGTAAGTGAGAAAATAGTGGGTTTGGGCGTGTCCGTTTAGTTTCAACTATGCCCGTTTTATGCGTGTAACTTGTTTTGTATTTCTTTGTATATCATATAGTTGCCTGCGTCAAGGGTGTTTCTCCCCTGCAGGAAGTTGAAGGCCTCATCATCATCTTACATCATCATTCTGTGATGGTGACAGTGTTGTACCTAAATTTTGAAGTGGATTTGAGCCTGGTGGCGGGGGTTTAAAGTCAGTACAGAACTGTCGTCGATATGTGGCTTTCTGCATATACTCACCAGGACTTCCATGGGGTGTAAAACGTCCGTCGACAGTTCCGGATGGTACTGAACAAGGATATCGCCTCTTTCCCCTTCATAGGGAGTTGCAAGGAACGCACACGTTACATGGGCTAGCCACGTACCTGTTTTACGTGTAGGCAGGAGGGGAATTAGGCGAAGTAGTGTCGTTGTGTGCAGGTGCGACACGACCAAGCCGAGTGCTCCAACCAGGTATTATGCAACCTTTTTGGAGAGCAGGAGCATCTCTAGAGGGCTTCCCCCGCATCCTGCTCTACACTTGCGAATGCCGGTGTGGGACCCACCCAAATGCCTTTGGCCCAGGTCAAGAACCCTTGGTGTAGGAACCCTTGTCTCCGTCTCCTGAGGAGCTTAGGGGTGCCGAAGAGGCAGCAGTGAGGGTAGAGGACGAGTTCTTCGCCTCTAAATTGTGTCGGGGGGAATCAGCTACTTCAGAGGGAGGCTCTCCAACACCACCCGAGGATGGTGCTGCGACAGCTGTGAAAGAGGACCTTCAGCTGTCCTCGGACTCAGAGACCGACTTAGCCATGTCATCCGTTGGGCCTACTGGGCCGGTCTCTAAGCCCTCTGTCTCGTAGCCTCCACCAAGGGAATCCCCCTCAGGGACAGATTTGTTTATTCAACAGAGGGACACTCTGACTCCGTCAACCATCGTCAATGGCACAGTTGCGAAGGACCCTCTCGACATCCTAGAAGTCTCTAGAAGTTTCAGGGGGATGTCGATGAGGGTCTTATGTTTTTTTAGTGAAACCCTTGCACAAGCTTTCCAGGTGATCCTTTGTTTAAGGCTTTCAACTTTCCTTGGGGAGCCGAAGTTAAATGCGTTTACTGATTTGATGACGTTACTCGCGTAGTTTCCGACTTAGCCTCCTTCAAGTCCATCGCTGGCACACCATCTACATTTCGGAAGGCACCTGGTGCCAGACTAAACCTACAAAAACAAGAGGGCTTCATCTAGGCAGGGCAGGGAGGTCAAGGTCACCTAGTAATCATTAAAGTATCTTGCTCTTTAGATTTCTTTAAGAACTAAGTTAGATTAGAAAGTAAACACAAAGAGATTTGTCGTCTGCTACATCATGAGTAGAGCTATGGCAATTTTTTCCATTGCCATGGCATTGCCAGTCGCCTGAAAACCAAATATATATTTTCTCTCTGGTGTTGCTTGGTGTCGCGAATGAGACCACTTGGGCTTGATTTTCAGTAAAATTGTGAGCATAGATTTATGTCCGGTTAATTCAGGAAGCTTGAGGAAACTTTTTTAAAATGTAGTAAAAGAATAAGGCTTTTATATCTGCAGCTTATTTGCATATGGTCTCTCAAGATGAGGTAGGGGCATTTGTATTGATCTAGGTCTATTAAACAGTCGTTCAGAGTTTAAGAAAACGTGTCATTTTTGATTCCTTGCCGAAGGCCGAAGGAATCTATGCGATGGTGATGTCGTGTGTGTGTGTATGTGTGTATGTATGTATGTATTATGTATGTATGCATGTATGTATGCATGCATACGTTTGGCTCCTTAACATGCAGTGTGCATGACCCACCGGCGTGTGGACACGCCCTGGCGCTCATGAACCAAGCCTCCAGCTATGGGAAAATAGCTCCAACTATGGGTTAAGTAGTCCTACTGCCTTGTAGGGAGCTAGATATAGCGTAAGGCTAAGGGAATCAACTCTGACAGAAATGTCGGAGTGGAGATCCGTGGACGGTTGTTTGTCCGAACTCTGGTTAGTTTCCGGCAAATCCTGCACCCTGATTCATCTCCAGTCGTCCTGACCATGTCTTACCACTGGATTCTGATGTCTCTGGGTGAGAGAGTGCAGACGATGCTGCGCAAGTCCGCCTCACTTCAAACTAAGTCTCGCGCAAGTCATGACTACAGATTGCCTCGGCGCTCTATAATCTTTTTTTCACATCAAGTCCTGTGGCGATGAGGAAGTGACGAACCAGCAAGTGCGGATACACACAAGCTGCAGTCACAAGCTTGCATCTAGACGGCTTAGGGCATAGGGTCTTTCGCTTTTGGATTGAAGCAGTAGAAGAGTTCGACAGCCCTAAGTGACTGAGCAGCCCTTTTTAGGATTGCTCTGCTCACCCCCTAGCATGGGGAAGGGCCTAGAAAAGGTGTTCCAAATATAGTCTGCTTCACTTTATCGTGGTCAGCTTACCGCGGCTGACGGGAATCCCTTTTCTGCGGTCGATTGTCAAGAAGGAAGAAAAGAGTTATGGCGATCACACTTGCAACATGGAACGTACGTACCTTGTTAGATAACCCGCATGCTGACAGACCCGAGAGGAGAACTGCACTTGTTGCTAGAGAACTAGCGAGGTATAAAGTTGATATAGCAGCCCTGAATGAGAAAAGCTTACCCGACAAACATCAGTTGACTGAACATGGTGGTGGTTGTACTTTTTTCTCTAGTGGCCGTGACAGCTCTGAACGGAAAGATGCAGGAATAGGATTTGTGTCAGGAAAAACTTAGTGCGGAAAACTACCCAATCTTCCAGAGGGCCTTAATGACAGACTGATGACTCTTCAGCTCCCACTCTTTGGCAAGAAGAATGCCACCATCATAAGTGCCTATGTTCCAACAAAGACGAATTCAATGGACGTGAAGGATAGGTTCTATGAAGAACTAGACCTCTTGATTGCTAGTGTGGCACAGACTGACAAAATTATTCTTCTTGGGGACTTTAATGCGAGAGTAGGTTCTAATTACCAGACTTGGTCTGGTATCATCGGTTTGCATGGGGTTGGTAAATGCAATAGCATCGGCCTCCTACTACTCAAGACACGCGCTACACACAACCTTTCCATTACCAACACTATGTTTCGTCTGTCCACTCGTTACAAGACATCCTGGATGCACCCCCGATCCAGGAATTGGCATCTCATCGACTACGTTATCATAAGGAAAGATGATCGGAATGATGTCCGAGTGACCAAGGCGATGTGCGGTGCTGATTGTTGGACAGATCACCGGCTCATTATATCTAAGCTGAATCTACACATCCAGCCTAGGAAGAGACCTCAAGGTCAGAGAACCCCTAGACGACTTGATGTCTCCAAACTGAAAGTGGAGGAGGTTGCCAAAAACTTTTCAAGAGCACTTGAGCAAAGAATTATGGGATCAACAGATGTCCAAAACAACATCAAAGAACCATGGGCAAGCGTCAGAGATATCCTTTACTCAACAGCTCTTAAACATCTTGGACCAGCTTAACGTAAACATCAAGACTGGTTCGATGACAATAACGAGGTAATATAGTCACTCCTTTCTGAGAAACATCTTCTATTGAAAGAGTACCAGAATGATCCATCTTCTACCTCAAAGAAGAAGGCTTTTAGCATTATCCGCCGAACAGTGCACAAAGACCTAGGCAATATGCAAGAGTTGTGGTTAAGTAAGAAAGCTGATGAGATCCAGGGTTTTGCAGACAGCAACAATGTTAAATACTTCTATGAGGCACTTAACACCGCCTACGTTCCTAGCTCATCAGGACCGTCCCCTGTGCTCAACGCTGATGTTACCAAGCTCCTAACAGATAGGAAGCAGATCCTGGAAAGATGGGCACAACACTTCAACAGCGTCCTCAATCGTCCATCATCCATCAGTAACGATGCCATAGACCATTTGCCGCAGGTGAAGACTAATTACACCCTGGACGATCTCCCCATGGAACACGAGGTGGAAAAAAGCAATACATCAGTTGTCCTGTGGCTAGACTTTTCGGACTCCTTTAATTGTTTTTCAGTTTCAAGTCTAGCAAGCTCAAACTCTTTCAAGTCCTTTTCTCTTTCAAATTTTTTTCCTATTTTCTCTCTTTCAAATTTGATGAGCTCATATTCTTTCAATTCTTTTTCTTTTGCAAGCTCACATTCTTTCTCACTTTTCGTTTTTTTTTTTGCAAAATTTGTTGTTGTACTTTCACAAAGTCTAACAAATCTTCACCACTTAAACCCATGTCAACCCCTAACTCTTTTAATTAACTCTTTAACATCCATTGTTAAATTTTTCACGTACTTCTCACAAGGTCATGAAAGTTTTTTCAAATGTACACAATTCGATCGTTCACTTTAAAACTTCAAAAACTAAACTGATGTCAACATCACAACCAAAAACTCGTATAAACCAATGTACTTCTTCTCAAGTGAATATTTGACCTTTCCGGATACATGCCCACATTTATTTGTCACAACTGAGCCGAATGTCGCCTTTCCGTTGCGACCCCAGGTTGTTTTCTCCCAGCCAGCGAAATTTGGCATGAATTTTGATGCACACAATGAAGGTCGGAAAAATTCAACTGAGAAGATCTCTAAATTTTCAACAATGATTCTTGATTAGTTTTGTTCTCTCTCTCTCTCTCTCTCTCTCTCTCTCTCTCTCTCTCTCTCTCTCTCTCTCTCTCTCTCTCTCTCTCTCTCTCTCTCTCTCTCTCTCTCTCTCTCTCTCTCTCTCTCTGAATAATGATGATCAATGAATTTCATTTTACAATATGTAACGTTACTTTAAGTTCTATAGGCCTAACACACCGTTGAATGAATAAATACCACCTTTTTATCTTAATAGTGATCACTTAAGCGACGAGAGGGACCTTTGCGGTTTCTTCCTGTCTCTTTCCTCTTTTCTCCTGATACGCTTGAAACCTGACTCCTGGAGTTCGCTTTCGCTTATCCCGTCGTTGTCGTCATGCAGCTCGGTTCGCCACTAGCAGAGTACAGCAGTACTCCTGCCTTTGTCACCACAGATGACGAAGCAAACTGGTCCTCCTTTAATAAATTAAATTCGGCGCCCGTGACTACGTATCACTGTCCAAAAACTGGTCTTTCCTTTCACTTTATCATACAATCTCTCACCATCTCCTCCTCTCTTGAAACCAAAGATTAATTAATTAATACCTCCAATTATGTCCAAATAGATCTGCTTTCTTTGATTGTCAGAATAATTCTCTCGAAGATTCGATTGTCATGGGTTCTTATGAATACTACATGACTGTTTCCGTTAGTCGCTTTGTCGGCAACAGTTTGAAAACTTTTCCAAGAAACCCTTCCGGTACAGTTCCGCTGCAGGTGCCAGCTCCTGTCAATCATTCTTGGTCGCAACACCCCGAGTCGTGGCGGTCTTCTAAATAAGTTGGCTCAACCGTGACAAAGGTGTGCGCGTAACAGTCAAAGCTGAAAGTGTTATGCTTTTTATTACACACATTATAGGCAATGCGGATATAATTACGCAGTTTGTGCTTCTGCTAATGAATGTATGTATGTATATATATATATATATTCTGAAGCTACACATCATCTCCTCATTTATTGAGTCAAATCTCTCACAGTTCTGTAGTTAGTTTTCTAATGTTTGAAAAAGATGGAATTTCATATTCAATACAGTGAATTCATTTTATTTCCTTTTAGCAAGTGCAAAAATCATTCTTACTAATCTAGAGGCTCTCCTTCTGCTCCCTTTTGTCAGGTTTTTCAGCGTCGCTTAGATGGCTCTGTTGACTTTTACCGCAACTGGAACGAGTTCAAGAACGACTTTGGCTTTATTCGGGGAGATTTTTGGCTGGGAAATGATAAAATATCTTACCTAACAAATCAGAAGAATTACGAATTACGCATTAACTTGAATAACGTCAATGAGCGACCCTACTTTGCTAAATATAATCTGTTTCGGATCATTCATTGACGAACGCAGTAAATATAGATTAGTTGGACTACAACTCGACAAGCACAGCAAATAAACTATTATACATTTTTTCCTAAAAATTCAGGAAGCGATTGCACTGAGATTTTGAATGCAGCAAGATTGCTTGTACTACAAGTGGGACTTAGAGCAAATAGTAAAACACCTGTAAAGTTTAAGAGGTGAATAGAGGGGTGTTACAACAGTGGCAAGTAACGAGGGCCAAATTTACCTGTAATGCCATCGCGGACACATTATCAATGTTCGAACAAGAGAGATTAAAAACTACTGATGTGATATGCATTGCTTTCCCAGTCTCGGGGTAGAGCCAAAATGCTTTAAAGTTAGTTTGATGTTCACAGAACTTTTCAGCATCCACATTTTCCACAGATTTTTGTCATTTTTGTCTCATTGCAATTAGGTATAGAAATTCGATTCCCTAAAAATTGCAGTAGTATTATATTACAGTTACAAATTTATGTTATGGTTACAATCAACACAATCACCGTTACCAGCTTGATATCCCCTTTTGTTCACTAAAAATTCAAGCAGTGACAATACTTTAGTCGTTAATACCCTAGATTGTATTTGCAAAAGCCAAACTTGTCAGGGTTTTCCACGATAAATTGTTATTAGTGTTTTGCAAGTGAAACCCTGGGGTTTATCTCACCTCCTACCACTGCTATTACCAATTTCTATAACTATTATTCAATGTCCACTAAATGTAAAAATATGATTCCTTGACCTTCTGCCCAAGGCTCATATATGACATATCACATATGACAGTTACATTCAGAAGCCTGTAGAATGAAAGAATGGTGTTCAGGAAGATACGTTGACTTCTAAAGCATTAGATCCAGAATGCGCATTTAGGGAACACACACGAGCATTAAATACCTGCCATGTCCACTTAAACCGGAAACCATATCAGCTTTAAAGTCAGAAAGCATATTTAATGGTATTTAATGGTATTACTATTAAGCTTTCTAATTTCACTTCATTTTACAAGCTCTTAAAGATGAGCTAAGAAAGGAATGATATCAATCTTCTCCGTTTGCTTGGTGAAAGAACTTAATGAACTTAGCCACAGACAATAAGAACTATAAGTGCGGTGGTGTAAGGGTATGAGTAATTGGTTATGAGCAATGAATATAAATACAAGCAGGTCTAAAACTCTGTGTAAAGTGGGGCTGACGAATGCTTGAAATAAAAAAAAAAAATTCGTTGAATAATTGTGACATAAGAAGTTATCAAATTGATACTTGTCTGTGCAATGTTGTTCATATTGGCAGCAATTTTTTGCAAGTCGGAACTTCTCCTTTACTACACCTGACCAAGACAATGACCACCGTAGTACTGATAACTGTGCCACATATCGTCATGGTACCTGGTGGTACAACAATTGTGCCTCTGCTGGACTAAACGGGCGCTACAACCCCGGCTTGACTGATTACAAAAGTATTCATTGGAAAAATCTTCCTGGAGGTCGACATCACCTCAAGTACAGTAAAATGAAAATATGCTCTTTACAAAATTCATAGGCCATCTAATGTCTGACCTCGCTGTTAAATTAAGGTATCACGTCTAAACATAAAATCAAATAATGTATTGACCATAATAATAGCGTAACTCTTGTCTATTTCTGCAATGGTCGAGTAACACCTCATTTGTAAATTTCCTTTAACTTGTACGGAATTACGTGATAACTGGTCTATCATTATCAAACATTTCAGAAGTATGAGCTTAAGATAAAATAGCCTATGATTATTTTAATGATTAGCTAAACTCAAATAAGCTGGTAAAGAAAATTTTAATTTGAAAGGAATAAGCAGTCGCCGCAAACTTATTTTGAGACAACAGCTTAATCTCACAAATGTCCTGTTATTTCATTTCAAGTATATTTCTTTTTATGTAATGGCATAAGTATTTCATATTTAAGGTAAACCAAGGAGTTATATCACTTCCTCACATTGATGAGAAATGCTTTGTTTCCTTTGTTTTTTCTAGTCTGTTGTGCCCATGTGGAACGTAAAGTTTGTAAAATTCATATGCCTCTTATGCAATCACATTCGGATACCTGTGATTGTGGAGGAGAAAATTGGTTGACTGTAAAGTTTAAAGAAAAACAAAAGACTGCTCATTAATGTGAGCCTATGGCATCATGTGTGCTTGCCTCAAGTTCACTTAGTGTTGAAAATGAGACAACTTTAACTGCCAATATCTTGAGAACCACACATTGGATTTCAATGCAAATTTCATCAGAACGCTTAGAATAAGTACTCCTCTAATATATAAAATCTTGATTGAGCTAGACTCAATCAAGTCTAAAAATGTGTCATCCCCCTCTCATCTAAGAGACACTTCGACCGAACATTTTCTTGCAGTCTTGCACTACGGCTCTGCGACAATTTCGATGGTGGTTCCCCATTGGCATACTAAAAGCGCCAGGGGAAGCCCGCACCGCGTACCAGCCTTGCAGGGATGCCATGCCACAGCCGAAAAATTCAATAATGAATGAAATTTTGCTATGGGATCGAATCAACACTCCATCATTGATAGCAGTTGAACTGCATACGAACCTAGGCCAGTGGCGTAGGAACCGGAGGGGGGCAGGGGGGCAATGGCCCCCATGTGTTTTGAGGGGGCCAAATGTCATTTTGCCCCCCAAATCGCGATAGTTTACAGTTTCGTTCAACCCGTTTTTTGCTCCCATGAGAACAATTTCTCTAATAAGAACCCAGAATTTTCGGCGCGCTACGCACGCTATAGAGCGACCCTAGTTTTTTCAATAGTTCCATTCTACATAGCAAGATAGCGCAAGTCCTTCCCACCTTTCCAAGTAACATGTAGGAAAAGTACATAGTTTATATAGCGGTCGTAAAATTCATCCCATATCGCAAAGCCTAGTTACTATTCTGTTGTGTGTGTCATGCGGTACGTTCAATTGGTGAGGGACTCACGGAGCAATGCTTGGCTTTTTCATCGGGTAGTCGGGATGGTATCGATACAATATATATTATCTCCAATATGGTCTACAACCTTTCACCCCTAGAGATTTTCTTTCTTCTTTTTATTCTTAAAGGTCGTGTGACATGTAAATAACATAGTTGGATATTTGATGTAAAAAGCATTAAAAATTCCAGAAAATCGCCACAATTCCCATTAAAATCCATCAAATATTGACCATTTTACAGGGAAATTTCTGTTTCACACTTGTGTCATGAATAAACATGAGCTAAATATGCAAATATGTGACATCGAAAGAGGGACATACCATATATGGCACATGTTAGCCTTTGTTTTTTTTCAACCTTAATTTCAAGGACACTGGTAGCATTGTTATTCCCTGAGGGGTTTATTATAAAAGTTAAAATTTTTTCCTTGAAAAATATTGATATCACTCACCAAACTGTAATCTATATGATCAGTAATTAAGAGATTACTTATATAGGGTTAACAAAAGAAATCATAACACTGTGCAACACTCCACATGATTATTTTTGCATAGGCAATTAGTATCTTCAGAAACCATCAAAATTTGAAGACGTTTATTTTGCGAACGGTAAAAGATATTGAAATAATTCCAACCGATCTGTGATTGGAGGACTTAATTCTTTAACTGACAAGTGAAACAGCTCTTTTTGGTGGCGTGTCACACGACCTTTAATGATTATATATGTTTTTGTGAAAACCTACCAAGAATTTCGCGCGCATTGCAATTTTTCACTTTAGATTCCGGGAAAAACATTTAAAGAACGCGGAACTATGCCTTTCTAGTTTACACAAATTTTATGCAAGATATACCCCGAATGACATGGTCTAGTACACAGGTTTTCTTCAAATTCCACCTCAGCAATAACCGACGGCACTCGGGCTGTCGGAGCTTCGGGTCGCTGCCGCCTTTCGAGCAAATCCCGGCGCCAACTCTACTCAACTTGATTATAGACTCTGGCTGTGGAAAATCTCCAGTCCAATTTATCCACTGAAATCCATGGGGATAACTCCACTCTGAATAATTTTGAATAAACTCGGATAGATTGTGACAAACTAAATGTGTTTTACAAAAAATTCAGATCAACCTTTACAAATTTTCTACAAAAGTTGCACATCTTGATGGCTGCTATTAAGGCCGGCAAGTGGCATTATCTGGGATGTATTAAAATCTCAAATTTTCTTGGTACGCTTCGCGTCAACCTATGGTGGCGCTCCGCTTAGATAGAAAACGAGAGCCACCGCCAACAAAATCCATAGCCCTCCAGAGACACCAAAACAAAATATATTAGTTACACCACTGATGATGTTTGTTGTTGTTGTTGTTTCCATTTTCTTTAAATATACTACTTTGAGCAAATATGAAAGTTGGGGTGTGGAAAGGGTCGGGGTTCAAGGTCCAGAAATCGCATCTTATCTGGCCCCACAATGTCAAACATCTTCCTACGCCGCTGTTCATTAGTTGAACTTAACACGAAACATTTTAATATCAATTCAAAAAGTGACGGTTTTTACGGACAAAGCGTGCTTCTCATCATGCTGTTACCCAGTGCTACGTGGTGAGTTGAATTAATCAAACCATTTTATTCCAAGCCATCTCCATTGTCTTCAACATTTATTACGACCGATTCTCACCAATAAACCGCAACGTCGTGATAGTTATCGGGATTGATCTATAAAATTGATTGCAGATGATTCGTTCCATTTTTCAGAAAACAGGTGTTGTATTAAGATTATATTTTAAAATGATTCTAATAATAATAATTAACATTCTTAACAAATTTTAAACAAAGCAAGGCTGCTGTATAGGCAATAATCAAATACAGGGAATGATGTTTAAATTCACAAGATACTTTAAGGAATCTTCAGATAAATCAAGGGGTCTATAGTCATTTAAATATAACAATAAATATTACCGGAAAATAATATAAAGTTTATTTTTAAAGGAGCTGAGTAGTCGCCAAAACAGAATAAATTCTCGGACCCGCCGACTTCGTTACGTCACATCCGGTTATGCTCCTTGGTTAATCGATTCGATCCGAAATGCATTCAAGTTGTGTCAGTACACACAACTCACAACGTACGTACGTGTGTAGTACATTAGTGTTACATGTTTTAGACTTTTAGTACGATACTGCTTACTTTTAGGCCTAACGTAATTTTAGTTATGCCTACGATTTTCTTAGTTAGCCTATAATGAGTTTGATGGTGGTTAGTACAAGCGAATCTATTATGGGGAAGAAATGGAAACTCGTTGTTTGCAAAAACAACAAGTTTAAGGCTTACCCGAGGTGATTGGTTCAAGCATTTTTGTTTCCTGGTCCCACATTCACACAGAGCTACAGACGGCGAAGTTGCTCGTGCTTTTACACGGACAGCCTCCGCAACGAGAGTCCTTGCGCTAACACGTTGATTTGAAAACGCAAACAGACGGTTCTGTGCAGTATAATCACTAGCATCTGCTTCTGTTGAGCTTTTCATTTGCTCGAAAGGAAAACTTTCTCCCTCCAACATTTTGAAACTGGTTATATTACTCGAAATGAAACCAAAATAATGTCCAGAAGCTCTACAAGTATAACAAAATGTTAACGTAACCAGATGATCAGTTTTTCGCGGAAATGGTATAAGTATTGTCCAACGTAGCTGTCATGATAACTCGATGTATTGACTAATTGATCCATCGATCAGAACCGTTACAAGTTGAAATGATACAAAATTGCCCGTGCCAAAAGGATAGGTAGCGAAGTATAAATTCAAAAAACAAATTGTTAAATATGTAGCAAGTGAAAAATAAAAAAAGCTAAGAAATAAAACACGAAAGTAATTACTGAATTACATTGCAAAAGTTATTTTAACTGAGAATACAAAACGCATTAAGAGGAATATTTTCAATATTAGTATTACACTGAGGGTAAACATCTCGTTTAGTATGACTTATTTATTTCCGAAGCACGCCACTACTCAGCTCCTTTAACTTATTACTTATTTTACACAAGAGTTACTGAATGG